>JAODAL010000878.1:0-264455 GCA_025379985.1 Phyllomedusa bahiana
TACTGTAGTACACCAAAACTAGGCGCATTATACGCCAGACATGACACAGTGTAATGCGCCTAAAGTAGGCGCCTGAAATATGCCAGCAATGATTTGCCATGCGTCTCCATAACGCAATACGCCTACTGTGGTGCATTACATACACTAGTAATGATACATTATGCGCCTCCGTTGCGCAATGCGCCTCGATAGGCGCATTACATACTCTACCAATGATATGCTATGTGCCGTGATTTGCGCAATGCGCCTTTTTAGGCGCATTAATTTTAACATGAAAGGGTAAACTCGACACCAGATTTTTGAGGGGATCGTACTTTCTGGTGCACTTTACACTGATTTAATGCACCAAAAAACTGCTGCTGCGGCACCGCCATTTTTCGGACATGTCACTCCAAGTTTTGGCTGGAATTTGATGCAGGATTCCTGTATCTTTTTTCACTCTAGATAAATGTTGCAGCACAAGCAAAGTCTTGAAATGTGAATTTGAGGGTGCTAGTTTGCAGATTCAATTGTATTCTATAGTGAATGGGCAACCAGTGCAGACAGGGTAGAGGCATTGGTGTAGTTGTTGAACAGAAAGATGGTTCTACTAGCGGAAATTATTTACAACAATCAAGATGACAGTGAATCAGATCGGTTTTGCCCGTTTCCACATTGAGAAAAGAGCAGATTCCAGAGATGTCTTTGAGGTGTGTGCAACACGAGCGTGCAGAAGATAGAATATAGAGAGTAAAGGACAAATCTGAGTCAAGCATAACCCCTAGACATTGGTCGTGCTGAGTTATGATAGTACTACACAAAGAAGCGGAAATATCAGGTTTAGGTAGGTTAGTAGATGGTAAGGTTCAGATTTAGAAAGATTTTGTTTTAGAGAGAGCAGGATGCTAGAGACAGCAGAAAAGCACTATGTGGTAGTGCAGGGGTGATAACACAGGGAGAGATACTAGTAGGTACAGTTGAAACCAGAAGTTTCCATACACTATATAAAAAGCCCCATCTGCAGGTTTTTCTCACTATCGACATGAAATCAGAATAAACCTCCCCCTTTTAGGTCAATTAGGAACCAAAATTATTTATATTTGCCAAATGCCTGAATAATGAGAATGAGAATTTTAAAGGCATTTTTATTACTTTCGGCAAAGTCAAAAGTTTCCATACACTGGGATTACTCTGCCTTTAAACAATCAGGGACAGCCCATATGATGATGTCATGTCTTTGGAAGCTTCTGATAGGTTTATTGGCAAAATCTGAGTTAATCACAGCTGTGGATCCAGTTACATCCAGTGACTCACAGGTGTTGTCTTCTCTGATGGGAGTTGTTCTCATTCCCTTTCTCAGTCCGCTCCAGGATGCAATGACGATTTCTCACGGCCACATTTCTTTCCTACAGAATTTACCACACAAACCTCTTAGACTCCTAATTTTTCCAGCACCTACCTAGCTGTCACCTCTGTACAAACTCCCCATGGGTGATAGGTGGAGTAGGAGGATATGAGTCGATAGGTGGAGGTGAGGCGGTCGTGGAGTATTAGGCGAGGGTGGTATTTTGTGTTGGCACTAGGCCACATAACACAATAGTGGGGAGCAGAGGTAGGAGAGAGGGTACAGGCCATGGCTTATAGGCAAAATCTCTTGGGGAGAGACGGAGGATCAACCCCTCAGAGAGTGTGGTGCAATTCAGGTTACTGCCAGAAGGGGACCATCTAATGTGATGGTCCACTTCTGGCTGGTATTTTTAGGGTGGGAAAGGACCAATATTTGTGGGCCTTCCCATCTTAATTGTATCAGCCTGCAGCTACTACTTTTGCCTTGTCTGGTTGTGAAAAATGGGGGACTCCACATCGTTTTGTTTCTTATCCTTTACTATACCAAACCACAAACTCCTGAAGAGATATAGGGCAGGAGAAATCCCTCAATAGAAATACCCGGCATTCATATTAATCGAAAGGAACAAACTACCAACAGAAAAATGCCTAAGGTGAAAGATACATTTAAAAATAATAACTTTTAATAATATTCTAATAAAATATAGTCAGTCACTAAGCAAAAGCGGAGAATTCACCCCGAAAAGGGCGGCCCCGCGCCGGAACACCCTACCTATATACTACAAATACTAATACTATATCCTAAATCCTAAAGTATATACAGCAGGGACACACAGACACAAAACAAGGACCCTTCTAAACAAAAGGTGGCCAATAAAAACAAAATTACAATAACAATACATACAGTAACAAATACAACCCGTACTGACAATACAGACAAAACAGACAATACAACTGTTTTGTCTGTATTGTCAGTTTGGGTTAGTATTTTTTACTGTATGTATTGTTATTGTAAATTTTGGGCTTATTGGCCACCCTTTTGTTTTTTGTAAATGCCTTTTTTGTTCTGTTCCTGTCCCTGTATATACTTTAGGATTTAGGAATAGTATTATATTTGTAATATATAGTTAGGGTGTTCCGGTGCGGGGCCCCCCTTTTTTGGGGGGAACTCTCCGCTTTTGCTTAGTGACTGATCATATTTTATTAGAATATTATTAAAAGTTATATTTTAAATGTATCTACACCCTTAGGCATTTATTCTGTTGGTAGTTTGTTCTTATCCTTTACTATAAAATATAAAAAGAACAAATTATATATTATTATATTTAGGAGGGTCTAAACAGTAGCGCACAAGGCTACAGAGCTCTAAAGGGTTAAAGTTTGTCAGTAAGTAACGAGCTTCTGTGCTGATCAGACAGAGCAGTTAGTGACATCCGGCCATTGCTAGAGATGTTTAGTAGTTTAAGGAAGTTTGTGTACACAGGCAGGAGATAAGAACTGTTCTAACTCTGGAAGGAAGCAAAATCAGAACAGCAATGTGTTTGACAATAGTCTTTATTTATATTCACATACATGTTTAAATGTATGTAAATACATGTTTTCAATGAAATGTGAATACCCCTATAAGTTACTGTTGTGCTTTTGTTACTAGGTAAAGGAAGTCAGTCAGAAGTTGTGACGCCCTGAAAACTGCTGACAATGCTAGATAGGTGAGGGTAAAGCAGTACTGTTTAAAAAGGGTTACAAGGGATCTTTTAGTTTACAGGGAAGCTTCCACCATAATGTGTTTTGCTAATACTGATAAATATTTTTTCAACTGTTTTTATTTTCTGATTTGATTATTTTTTTTTTTCCTGCACATGATTATAGTGGGGGTTCCCATCTTGTCTAGAGAGGACTCGTTGCCTTCTATAGTAGAGTGTTGTGGGTAAACTCTGTGATCTGTAGAGGGAGAAGGAGGAGGATACCTGTGACCGTCACCTATCGTGAATGGTAGATCCTGACTTTCTGTACGTTGGTGTTGCCGTAATTCTGCCAGTTATGATAATGAGGAGCTTGCTGAGAAGTCATCTTTACAGAACAGGAAGCATCAGCCTAATATTAGGCTTAGTGGCCAGAGTGAAAACTGCATGTTATAAATAATTTTGAATAACTTCCCAAAAATGTAAATATATATATTTTTAACCCCTTAAGTACATAGCTATTTTAGGGCCTTGCAGACACAAACACGGTTTTTTGTCTTTTTCATAGTTGCTTTCCTAGAACCAAGCCTTTTTTCATTTTTCAATCAACATAACTGATAGCTTGGTTTTTACAAAACAAACTATTTTTTATTGAATCATATTGGTGTACAAAAATATTCTGCAAAAACTTTTTTTTTTAACAGGGAGAAGGATAACAGCGAAAACTCTAGTAAAACCACAAGTTTCGAATATAGCGGAGAGATGTGATGCGTGCAGCTCGTATTTGGTGATGCTCTCGATATAATGGAATGGGGAGGCGGTAAACAACTAGCCCCTCATTCTCATTTAACAGTATGACTCGCAGCTAGCTGAGAGCCAACCTGTGCAGTACCTTTTGCTTTCATGGCAACACCCTCTTAATGATCAATAAATGGATGCAGGTAAGGCTATGTTCACACTGCGCTTTTGGGGCCGTATGTTAGCGCGTTTTACGTGCTAAAAAACAGCCCAAAATCAGCCTCAGACGATCTTAAAATCTTCCTTCATTGAATATAATGTAAAATACGCCTCGTAGTTCACATGAAGCATATTTGACAAACGAATTGCGATTATGACCATAAATATAAGTTTCGTGTCAATGCTTGAGGTATGTTTTGATTAAGCAAAAAAGATCCCCATATTGTGAATAACAATGGAACGAAAGGATTTATTCAAACAATATGCTATCAAAATAATCTCTAATCCATGCGTATTGTGATCTGTTATTAAGCAGATATGGAAAGCTGCGATTTTGCAGCATAAATTTACACTTCAAAAAACTCTGCGTGCCTTTAGTAATGGCTACAACGGTATGGTCGCACACGTGTTTATTCCATACCGACAAACAAATGAGCAAAGTGCCTGTATACAACCCTATCCAAGAAGGTAACCAAAGTGTGCTGCATGTTTGGATACATTTTCTGTGCAGCAGAAATGTACACTATAGTTTTTAAATATGGCCGTCTGCTTGTTAAAACGGGATCAAGAATCAACCGTGTCAATGTGCGTTAAACCATCGAAATGACATATGAAAAACAAGCTCAGTCGACCGAATGATATGATGTATTACATATTAAACAATCACTGGAAAACACACTGAGCAAGTTTAAGTACCGTTTATGGTTCATTTTTGGGTCCGAAAAGCACACCCAAACACGTATCTAATAAACGCCATGTGAACATCTCCTAACACGGTCAAAGTGAAATGAGGTCAGGAGGACTTACAGGTAGCATAGTCAGAAATCGGTTGTCGTCAAAAGGACAAGGAGGTTACATGGTCAGAGAGTATTTGAGGTCAGAAGGACACGTAGGTATTATATATTATAATACGAACTCTAACAATGCTGTCACTTGAGTGTGTCTTATCCTCTAAAGGGAGTCATTAGTCCCCCCTACTGCACTTGGTTTTGTCGCGTCCGGGGTTGTTTCAGCCGGTATTGGCGGTTTTATTCGGACCGCCTGAAAAACCGGCCGAAAACGAAGCACAAGGTGCCACTATGGAAAACCCCCTGCAGGTTCAGTCCCCACTGTGAACGGGTTCTTCGACAGGCGGGTTTAATCTCCGCCCCGCGTTCCAGCCCGTCGCAAATCACATATAGAAATGCACAATCTTCCGTCCGTTTCCATACGCAAACTGTGCATCTCAATGTGACGTGTGGGGCGAGGTGCTTTTCGCTCTATCTGTTGGATAAGAAGTCCGCCCGCCGACCCCCCACGTCTCCCGTGGGGACCGGCTCTTGTCTCCATAAACAGAGACAAAATACACATCCGAGCAAACTAGGCCACGCGAATATGTCCCAGTGGCAATTTGGGGACTCGCCCTACGAGGCTATTTCAACGACGGCTTAATCTGTGAGGGACATAATTACGCCCCAGCAAATACGCTGTTTGGCGACGGGAAGCGTCGGTGTAAGGTGGTGCGGGCCACCTCACCGACCATAAGACTGATCATTACTCATAGCTGACGGCGTATACCGCCGCGCTAGTAAAGTTTTGCATGAACACTTATCTCCCCTCCTCGGCGTATACACCGTAGCAGCGGAAAGGGAGACATTAAAGCCATAGTTGTCATTATGAGAACAGGGAATTACCAGTAATGACTGGAGGTACGTATTCCATCCTAGATAATTCCCCGCGCTAGTACGGCGTAGAAATAACGGACTGAAATACGGCCCATTTTTTAATCGCCATGTGAACATGTGCCTAAGGCTAAACTCATGGTAAGTAAATAGAGCTTTTATATGCTCTTCATGAAACGTTTGTAAAATCACACGGATCACACAGTAACTAGTAGCTGACATTAGTTAGCTTGTAATTGAAACTCCACGAGAGAGTGATGGGATGAGGTGTAATGAGGATTTATGTCCTCCTCCTTCAGTTCTATCCACCTTTCTTCATGCAAAAGTCATGGCTTACTACACTTGTTCAAATAGTATGATAAAAACTGATCATCCTTTAGCATCAAAACACACAAAGAATTTTCATATCCTTCTTCTTCCAAGGTTACATCCTTCCCCCAAATACTTAGCTCTCTTAGCTTCAACGGACAATCACACACTGGATGAGAGCACCATGACACATACACCTCACTTAACGTGGACACCAAAAGATCACATCTGATACATCTTGATATAGAGAGGTTCTGGAACAACAAGATAAATATGGTGTCCAAACAACACACACACACACACACTCACACACACTCTACTGCTTCTCAGTGATATCATGTTAGACTATATGATGCATTGTGTATTGGGATTCTCTCTAGATATCTACACTATCTTTCTTCTATGATTTTGTGCCCCTTGATTGTGTATTTCATATTCTCTTATTAAATATGTCAGATAACTTCGTGCATGAGAGTCTTAGTGCGGCTGTGTATTTTTATTGAGACATAGTTACAGACTACATAAGACGGACATGGTGAGTGAAACATCACAGCACAGGGGACACACATAGATGGTGTCGTATAATGGAGACAGTGTAGTTGAATTTCTTGACGACTCAATATGACGGGCGTGTGAAACTGGTGTGGTGTGTGTTTGCGGCATGATGAACAGGGAACACATCAATGAGACAACAACATGCGGAGATATGAGCGCGTTGAACAGCAACATTGAGAGTTCTATGGCAGACACATATAGGGACTCTGGATCTCGAGAGAGTTGCAACTCTGACAGTGCCACTGGTATGGATGGGGGGGGGAAGTGGCTGATAGCGAGACCAACATCAATACATCTCAAATATGTACAAATGACGCTTGTCAAGAGTTCAGTTGGTGAGTACTGGTTTGTGTAGAGTGGGATGGTAGTGAATGGTATTGGTGTGTAGTGGGTTATGGTGGTTTTGGGTGGTATGCAGTGTGTTGGGGGGTGATATATAAGTGAGTATTGGGGGGAAGAGTAATAGATTTAATATTGGGGGATTGTAGAATGTAGAGTATTTGGGGTATGGAGAAGGTGAATTAATATGTGGGTAGTTTTAATATTAAGTGTGGGGAGATTTAAAGTAGGCGTGATTTTGTGGGGGATTATAACATGGATTAATTATGAGGGGGAATATAACATGATATTATTTGGGTGTGGCGAGAGCGGTACTATTGACCAGAGATCTCTTCTAACATTCGGGAGGTGAGAGTCTATTATCGATTGGATGCGAGGTGAATCTGAGATGTATCACATCTGACGTTGGTAGGCGAGTGTGAGTGATCTTATTATGGAGTAACACACACCGTGGAGTTGATGAGCGTGGAGAAGAGGGTAAGTTTGATGAGACACTAGTTAGACGGTTGTTACTCTATACATCTATGATGTGAGGATACCTCTATCTACACTCAATATATACACGTTCTTCCTCTATGAGGTAAGATGTGGATCTCATCTAACAAGGACACAAGTTCTCTCTAGGATGTGTTCTGATTGTTCTCTACACATAACCATATCACTTCAGTGTAGTTGCAGAATAGCAGTCACAGGTGATATATTATCTAGGTGATCTTAGAATCGATGCGCTGGAGTGACACACACTTCATTACTGTTATATTCACAGAGGATAGGCAGTGATAAGGAGAGCAGTGATATGTGATCTTTCTCTCGACTCATCTCTTGAAGACAGGGAGGAGACACACACACAGCAAGAGACATATTCAACATGTTGAATAGTACAGTACGCACACTGGAGAGGTGAGATGGAATGACGCTACTGATTGGAGACAAGTTGAGTTTAGGTGATGATTAAGGAGTATGTGATGAGTAGGGAGTATTGGGGGATGAGTAAGGATTATTGGATGAGTAATAGTATTGTATGAGTAAGAGTTATTGGATAGTAGGATTATTATAGTAAGAGTTATTGATTTCAGTGAGTATATTTGAAGGGATTATAGGATTATGTGGGGATAGTAAGGAGTTATTGATTGTAGTAAGGGAGTTATTGGATTAGTAAGGAGTTATTGGATAGTAAGGAGTTATTGGATGAGTAAGAGTTATTGAGAGAAGAGTTATTTGATGAGTAAGGAGTATTTGGGAGAGTAGGAGTATAAGAAAAAATATTTGAGAAGGAGGGGGATTGGGATTTTGGGGATAGTGGTAGTGATTTGGGAGGTGCGTGCGCGTGCGGGGAAGATTGTGTGGGGGTGGGGGGGGATTTATCTATTATATTATATATCTTTATCATCTATTAAAGATTCATAGATCTTAGGGTTCTATTGGAGGGCGAGTGATATTCTTTTTAGATATAAATAGTCTATAGGACACATATAGATATACACACACTAGGGAAGGTTCTGTGGTATCTTTCAGGAGAGTTGTATACTTATGACGCATGATGTAACTGTGAGTCATTCTTGCGGGGGACACACACAGCACGATTAGAGAATGACTGTGTCACTTTACAGATTCTGGGGATCAGGAGGTATCAAGGTTGTAGGTATAGGGGGACATCTGCAGTTAGTATATTCTTGGAGGTAGGAGGTGGGAGTGTGTGGATTGTGTACTGAACACTGAGAAAGCTAAGGGGGTAACAGGAGATAAGCGAGATATCTGAGGTGGGACGCAGAGGTATGGGGGATATAGGATGCGTGTTCTATTGGTAAGCACACCTGTAGCACACATCGTGCGGAGTGTAGAACGAGATGTCTATCTTGTGTACACTTCATTGACGTATGCATAGATCCTTACTCAACAATGAAGGTGTATGTGATTGACTGTACAGTAGAAATCTATATGGCCATGAGCAGCAGTGAAAGGTAGGGGTAGTTTGGGGAGGGAGAATGGGGGGGGGGATGTAAGGAAGGTTTTTAGGGAAGTAGTTTAATATGGGGGGGTAGGAGGTGATAGGGGGGGAATGTGTGGATATTTGGGGGAAGTTGGGGGAGGAAGTGGAGATGGAGGGAGGTTTTTAAGATTAAGGATGTTTTTAAGAAGTTTTAAAGGATGGGATGTGTGGTATGTGGGGGTTGGAGTTTTTTTGTATTGGAGGAATGATTGGTATGATAGATATAGTGTAGATATCAGTTCTATTGTGTTTTATCTATTTCTCTCTGACTTACCTTCTTTTCTCTCTCTCAAATCTTTGTGGGTTGAATTGGGGAAGATCATATATATCTTTCTTTCTCTAGGACTCATATACTCTTATAGACTCTGTCTCTCTATCTTATGGTCACTCTCTATTACACCATATGTAGATGTGGTCACGCGATCACTGGTTTACACACAGCATACAGGCAATGAAAGCACCTTTCAATTAGCGTTGATTCAGGAGTGTAGATTCATGGACTAATCTGTGCTCATCATGTATCACTCTACACATTGTAGATAGTGACTCAAGAATAAAGAATGTAGATGGAGTTATCTCTTAGGAGATGAAGGTGTAGAGTGTGATTTAGCACATTAATGAGTACTTTAGGAGAAGATCCAGTTTGGTCTCTTGGAGATTATTTGACTTGAGAGACATAGACATGAGGGTATGGACTTTTTGTACTCGGCTCAACTTGGGATCACACAGTAGTATACGAGGACGTAGTACTATTAGGATAGCGGAACACAGTGAGAGTACACACTGATGAAGTAGTTTAGGGCAGTACTAGAAAAGGATGGTGCAGTGATGCTTGGTATGTAGGCGAGGTAGGGACTATCAGAGAGGTGATTTTCACTTATTTATATAGTACAGTGTGGATATCTCTTATACACACAGTGAGTTGTCATAGTGACACTAGATGGTGGTAGGAAGAATGTTACGCATATACGACCTCAAACGAGGTGGGTCAAGACACCAGATCTATCGTTAGCCAAAAGGACATAGACACATGTCACTGTCACGTCTGTTGCAAATGACTACTAGTTACTCTACTCTCAGGGAGGAGTGACACGACAAGAGTCACACAATGACGATCAGTACAACATTAGGAGATGTAGGATGTAGAGGAGGAGGATCTAGAGTACTAGAACACGTCGGACACACAAACTGAGTCAAATTTTGGACGTGTTCTATCTATATTGGACATGGTCGACGTGTCAGTGTGGTTCTATCACTGATGGGTCTGATAGTAGTGTGACACACAACATGATCTACAAGATAGAGTGAGATCTGGGTGGAGTGAAGATAGGAGAGGGACGCGGGGGTCGAGAGGGGGAGGACGTGCCAGCGGAAGACTCGTCTGAATAGTATATCTCATATAGTGGAGGGTGAGCGAACAGAACACAACGATAGAGTGGGATATACTACATGGGAGGGGAGAGGAGTTGTACATATTACAGTGTGGGAAGCATCTATATTACAAGAATGGTGTGGAGTGGAAGGAGATTCTCTCTGTTGGTAGAGTGATGATATAGTTGGAGAGTTGGATAGAACAGAGTGACACAGAGTGGAGGTGCACATCTGACACATAGAAGGAGAATATACAGCATCAGAGGAGGGTAGGTTGGATGAGGTGTCTAGATCTAAGTCAGAGTGACATATAGAGTTGTAGTTGAGTACAGTAATTGACTATAGAGAATATGGACATTGGGGGGTGGCGAGTGTGTGTGTTAACATTGGATTGGGGAAGTGTAACAGTTTAAGGAGGGGAGCATCTCTATTGACTCATAGATGGAGATGGTCATGTGTGGAACAACTAACATCAATTGGAAACAGTTGGGAGCATGATCAACAATATGTGAAAAGAGGGAGGGAGATATTAGCATGATGGGGGGGAATGGGTTAGGTTTGAAGGGGGGGTGGAATGGGGGAGGTGGGGTGGATTTAGGAAGGTTTTTTTCAGGAAAGTAATTGGTGATAATGGGGGGAGAGTCTGGGTTTTGAGGTAGGATAGGTGGGGGAAGATAGGACATAGGTAAGAGATTATGGGTGGATGGGATGGAGGAGAGAAAGGAAGTGTGGAAGGTAGGTTGTGGTTATAAGATTGGTGAGGGAGAGGAGATGTATGGTTTTTTTTGAATAAAAAGAAAAATATAAAAGATGTGTGGGTAGTAGATATTAATTATATTGTTAGGATGTGTTTAACACGTTAAGGTGGGAGGTAAGGGGATGGGGGTTAGATTAAGTGTTGGAGGGGATTTAGATGAGTAGGGGAGGGGTTGGAGGAGGGTTAGGTTGAGGGGTGGGATTGAGAGGTAAATAAAGGTTGTGGAGTGGGTATGTGTGATTTTATGTGTGTGAAGTTTATGGTTTTATGATTTGTGGGGGGGTGTGTGATGTATTTAGGGGAATGAGGAGGGTTGGGGAATTTAGTTGATTTGTGGGTGATGGTGAATGATTTTTGTTGTTGAGATTTAATGGGTGAGTAAGGGAGGGTAAGGGAGTTTTGGATTGGAACATTATGGGAGTATACGGTGTGGAGTATATATTTGGCATTTGTTAAGGGATTTTATATTGGTTAAAACCTCATCTGCCATTATCCCTGTTCCAGGGCGGAAGTCAGCTTTTGAATTTGATATGGAATTTGTTATTGGGACATGGGGGGGGGGGGGGTGGGGCGGTGGTGAGGGGTGGAGTCTGCCTACCTAACAGCTAATGAAGAGTGAGAGGTTGGATAGTTGGGTCTCAGAAGGGGGGGGGAGGATTATCCTCGTTTTGTGTGATTGTGGTTTTTTATCTTGTCTGGGGAAATAGTATTCACATATCAGGGATGATGATTATTGTGATATGGGTAGGGTGATTTTGGTGGATATTTATGTAGATTTGTTTAATTGTGGTTGAGGTGAATGTGTTTCAGATGTACTTTGTTTTAGATGGATTATGTTAGTTGTGTTGGTTGTGGATGGATATGGTTTCGAGTATAGTGGTAATTGGTATTTCTTGAATGGTGGTCGGGTTTGGGATTATTATAGTGGGTGTGGGGGTATTGGGGGGGTGGTATGGGAATGGGGATTGGTTATCTGAGGGTTATTTTGGGTAGGTGGAGATAGGTAGGGGTTTTTTGGTTTTCTAACAAAGCTGGGGATATGTTAGTGATAGGGCTTTACATGGTAGTTTGGGATACACTATTTGTTTTGGTAGGAGTTTATTTGTTTTTATTGATAGTGTATGATGAGGTGATTGGAGGGTAGTAGGTGTATTATTTGTCTTTTAGTTATGTGGTTTAGGCAGTATTTATTAGTTGGGTCATCAAATGTTGTTTTGTGAGTGTACTTGTATGGGTTTTTAGTTGAGGTTTGAGAGGTTGTGATTGCGGGGATGTGAGGAAGTGGGTTTGTGGTTTTGGTGATAGGGAAGTTTGGGGTGATGGGGGGGTAATATGCTTTATGGGTCACCAAAGAAGTCAGAAATAGACTCCAGGAGATTAGAAATTTTTTTTTATTGTATAGCTTATATTCATAACATGTAAAACTAGGAGAGTATAGAAAGACATCTGGGCAAAACAGCTTAAATGTTCTTGTTACAACTCAGTTGCGTGGCATATATATCTCAAATTTGAGAGTCCTATAGGGACTGCTACCAACCGTCCACTTTGGATGTGACGCAAAAGAAAATTTGATGACAGAACTGACAGAACAAATAATAAGCAAAACGGAATAACGCAGATAGAGGTAGCCCCGAATAACTTCGGAGTAGCAGATTTTAAAGAAAGTTCTCTGAAAATATTTTGGAAAGGGGGAGAGGAAAATAGATATGTATGTATTGTGACATGATAGGTATGTATGGATTTATGTGACATTTGGTTATTGATTATAGTATGTTGTGGTTGTTTAATAATTGGGTATGGATTTCTATGTTTTTAGTGAGTTAGTGTTGACTGGAGGAGACTTTTGTAAGTGTGATTGAATATAGATAATGGACGGTTTGGGAAGTCTGGTTACACTGATTAGTCGTAGGTTAGATTAAATAGGACTATGAGGGATGAGGCGGGCGGAGATTTGGTTATTATATTTTTTGTGAGGATTTAATGGTTTTATTAGTTTTTTACTATAGTTATTATTGGAGTGTGATTATGGTTTCGATTTTGTCATGAAGTAGGAATGATATGAATAGTGTATAGTTTATGTGGGATATTTTATTTGTTTAGTATTGTAGTGATTGGATTTAGGGTGTGTATTGGTATGAAACGGATCTTGAGGGGGAGAAGCTGAAGGGCAGTAGACGTTTTTTAAACGTTTTTTATGATTGATTTGGGGAGTATTTTGAATTGAATGAGTAGTGGAGGTCTGAGTAGAGGCTGTGTTGAAGGTGTCGAGTTTGAATTGGGTTGTGAGGTTTTTTAGAGTTTAAGACGATGTAGTCGTGTTTTTGAGATTAGGTGTTTGGTAATGGGGGGGGTGAGTTTTGTATTAAATTTGGGTTGGAAACCGAGAGCAGGCATTCAGCAGTTTGTTCATGAGGCATGGCCAAATACCTGTGGACGAGTGAAGACTCTATATCTCGCGTTTGGTTGTAGTAGCACTGCTCAAAAACAGAACGAATTGTGGCCATACAAAATATTTCGTTCTAAGCCTGGGCATTCACACAGTGCTTTTTGGTGCAGTGCTTTCTTTTATTTTGGCAGATATCGCAGCTAGGCATTAATTGATCTGCAATTTCTCAAAAAGACAAACTCACTGTTGTCAAAGCACCATAAACAGGGAGCCATCTTATCTTCTTGTACTAAAGCAGTTTGCATTCTAGTCTGGTTTTCCGTTTAGACCACTACCTCAAAAGTCAATGTCTGGATTTTACTGATCTTGAGTTTACGAGTACATTTACTAATTATGACGATCTACATTCTGAGCTAGCTCAAGTTACTTTCATTCCGTCACACCTTGTGGATTTTTCTTTTTTTAACGAAAAGGATACAACAATCCTACAGCCTCTCAAAAGCCTGCTGTCTTACATCTGGACTACTCGGCTAAATAAACAGGCTGACAGCACTGATCCTGATTGCTGTATGTAGATCACTAGATCTCAGTGTAGACTGCGCTCAAAGGTTTATTCATATTCTATGGCTTATGGATTAGCAATGAAACGGCAGACATCTATATAGAGATAAACAGGGATCTATGAACATATCCACATATAGTGACTTGGTGCATGCCAACGTTTGCACACATTTTCGCCACCCAGTCCCAAGCTTCTCTATGTGTTTCTTTTACCAACCTTTTTTATGTGGGCACCTGTTATCAAATGCAGTGGGGACAAGTCCCATAGGAACTTTAACACACATAATTTATCAGGAGCAAACTCAAACACTTGTGGAGAATCATCAAGAGAAGTTTTGGTAAGCATTTTAAGAGTGAGAGCCCAAGAAGAGGGTTAATAAACCAGTACGCGGTGGAGATTTGGAGAAAATGCCTTACTAACCGCGAAGCATTAATTGGATTCTACTTTAGATAACCAAGATATCCGTCGTGGAACAGTTCAATTATAAATCAGATCTATTGTATCTAATACTTGATCTATTATCATGATACATATTTTATTATCATTTATTTGGATCATTTTGGTGGATAAGTGCCTTTTGTTAATACATATTTCGCTCCTTTCCTTTTCCAGGTAAGGAAAAGAGTTAAAGCACAGAGTCCTATTTTGATTAGTCCTTGGTGGAGATATATATTGAAGTGTGTTTAGCTATGTGCGTTTTGGCTTACGACAAGAGCCATGTAATGTGCTATGAAACGCGTAAACTCTCAATAGCCCTTTTTGTGATTTTATTTCATGTTTTTACTTTATCTTCAACAAAAGTGCGTTTTATACTTTAAATAAGCAACCGGAGCACGAGTGCTGGAAATTTTTCACATTATAGGAAATTTTTTCTACTGACATTTTCAAAGAAAGTATATTGTACTGACATACCTCCTTATATTCCAAATTGAAAAAGCTCAGCGCCCCTGGCGTCTTCATTTTGTTAAAATTAAACGCTTGTTATGTATGAATGGAGAAAAAACGGACTCTAAGATCAAAGGAACTTTTGCACATCCGTTCACGCTCGAATAAGTTATACACGTTACCACATACGTTTAATTTACCTTGCGTAACCATGAACGGATCCATCAGCCAATCTAATATAATGGCAGTGGTGCACCAAAGCCTATGTTTTGGCATAGTATTACCACTACAGGAATCTGGATACAGCTTTAAAAGAAGGCCAATCAATTAGGTATAACACAGTTTTATTTTTACAGTTAAGAATTAGGAATTACGCATAAAATGAAAAAAGATGAACGAATAAGTTAATATAATAATACTGGGTTAACAGGACATAGTGCGATATTTGCCGTACGGTTTTTTTGCCACAATGTTTAGTTAAAAAAGTTAAATACTTACAGCAACTCACCTGGGCTTGCATCACCGTCCAAAAAACTTCAAACCTAACAAGCGAAATGGATGAAGACAGCACCAGCGAGAGTGTCCTCCACGGCGGGTAAAAAGCTTCTGATCTCACCAAAGTTCCTCTTGTTCTTAGGGTATGTTCACAAGGCGTGTTGTGTACGTTTTTCGATGCGTGTTGGATCCGTGTTTTGGACACTAAGGCAATGTTCACGACCAGCTATTTTCAGAACGTATTTACATCTGGTATTGCCGATCAGTAAATCCATATCCGCAATCAGTTGAAAATTCAGTTGCAAATAAACTGACACTAATGTGGCACTATTGAACTGTATCCCGACGATTCACCATCCTCCAATATTGTAGGTGTGAATCCGTCCGTAAATAATGACATAGCACATTGAGTTTTTTTCCTTTCCGGATTGCCGCCATCAGATCCGCGGCGGCAATCCGGCACGGACTACGCGTCGTGTTAACTCCAGCCGTATTTTCTATTGAAATCAATAGAAAATAGCTTATACATGTTTTCTGAATGAACAACGTCAATCCCTTCGCAAATCCGCGGCGAAATAACCGTGTGGAACGAGGCCTAAACTGGACCCAAACATGCATCTAACAAATGTGCAGTGTTCTTTAACCCCAATACTGTTCAATGATAAAAATACGCATCGATGTTCAGACGAGTGATAGCTGATGCATGTTTCCATGCATCTTTCTGATGCGTTCAAAGAATTGTGATGTAAATTATTGTTCCAATGAAACTACATAGCATAAAACGCCCTAATTAACAAGTATAGGTTATCGTTTCTGCTGCAGCCAAAATGCATCCAAACTTGCAGGTGCATGTTGGATGCAATTTACTCAGGGGTTTTGGATGCATTTTTCGTATCTGAAACCGGTTCCAACACGGCGTATGAACATACCCTTATATGTCTTAAACCAAAAAACCAGCAGATACAACCTACGTATTGTGTCAGCTTAGAGCACAGAGGTATTTTCTATTACCTCATGCTGTACCATGAAAGAGCCAACTCCATAATCTAGAACAGGGGCTCCCAAACTCCAGTCCTCATGCCCCATCGACAGGTCATGTTTTCTGGCTTTCCTTACAGAGCCAAGTGAATTAGGGTGCTTTCAACAGATTTTGGTGCTGTGTTTTATGTTCATGAAGGAATTAAAACGCTGTACATTGCTGCACAAAAATTGCAGTAAAAATCACGATTTTTGCTGGGGTTTTTTTGTGCAGCAATGTACAGCATTAATTGCCTTCCTGCACAAAAACGCATCAAAAAAACACACTGTGTAAAACCACCCTTATCCCGCTTCCCGACATAGGGCGTAATGATACGCCCCCAAGGCGGGAAGTGACTTCCCCGCACATGGACGTATCCAATACGCCCTGGCGATTCGCGGCTGCTGGGTAATATAGGGGGTGATGTGGAAGTGGAGTGTGGCTTGCGGCGAGCCACGCGGAGCGATCGCACATGGGGACCATCGGTAAATTATGTGTGCCGCATGCCGTAAACACCGCCCGTCCGAGTGAAGCTCCTGCCCGGGGGTGATAACCGCTGTCATTAACCAACCCTGGCAGTGCCTTTCATGGCTGCGATTGAATAAAGCCGGCAATTGGCAGGAGGAGTGAGCTCCCCCTGCCTGGCTTCCTGGGCTGCTGCCGCACTGTAGTGTGCGGTCATCCGAGAACCCCTGTCTGTTGAATCCCGGGAGGTGAACAGCACTTTCCCGGGTCAACTGTGACGTCACCATGCCCGCAATGCATTGTGGGCAGGTAGACATGGCTTTGTCGAGGCTGACCAGTACACATACGAGACTGTGCACTGTGCCTTCCTTCTAACAATCAATCTGATGAATGCTGTTAGAAGATAAAGTAGAAAAAAAGTGACAAAAAGTAAAAAATAAATGTCAAAAGTGAAAAAAAAGTAAAACACAAACACAAAAAAATAAAATAAAATACGTACAACCGCCCTACATACCCTTTTACAAACGCCAATCGCCCCAAAAAAGATCAAAAATAAATAAAGTACCCATATTTGGGTATCGCCGCATGCTTACGACCACCCACAAATCTGTCACTTAATTAACCCGTACGGTGAACGCCGTAAAAGAACAAAACAAAAAACAGTCACAAAATTGCGATTTTTGTACATCCTGCAGCACAAAAAATGGAATAAAAGCGATCAAAAACTCATATAGACCGCCCAAAGTTGTACCAATTAAAACTTCAAGATCATCCCGCAAAAAAAAGTGCCGATACACGTGCTCTGGTATACGGAAAAATAAAAAAGTATAGTCTCTCAGAAGACGCGATGCATAAACATTATTTAACACAATAAAACCACATTTTTTTTTTTTTTTTAAAGTGCAACAAAATTTAAATAAAACTATATAAACTATAAAAACTGTTTTCCTTTTGAATAAAAGTGTTTTTATTTGTAAAGCATAAAACATAAAAAAATATACAAATTGTGGGTATACACTGTAATCGAATTGACCTGCTGAAGTAATACTAGTATTCAGTTATACTAGCACGGTGACCGCTGTTAAAAAAAAAAAAATAAAAAACAACTACCAGGAATGCTGTATAATGTTCAAAATGCCTCACAAAAACCTTGAAAAAAAGTGATCAAAGCGCGATATGCCCCCCAAAATGGTACTAATAAAAACATCAACTCATCCCACAAAAAACAAGCCCAGAATCAGCTCCGTATACAGAAAACTGAAAACTTTATGGCAATCATAAACAAACAACATAAAAACGCAATATTTTTTATAGACCTAAATTCATGAGTTGTGTAGAAGTAATAAAATCATAAAAAAAACTATATAAAATCTATACCATAGGCAAGTTGAACCGACCCCCAAATAAAGATATCCTTTCATTAAACCTGGCACTGCAAACTCAGTAAATTAAGCTCAACAAACATTGGCGGAATTGCGTTTTTCCCTCATTTTCTTAGCCGCACAGCAAAAAAAAGCAACTTTATGTAACACCTTGTGCAACGCCAACATGTACAATACACACCCTAGATGGATTCTTTGAGGCGAGCTGTAAATCCAAAATAGGTTTGACTTTTATGGAAGGTTTCCACCTTTTTCAGTGTCAACTTTGGGGTCTTTGTAAATGCTACATGGCACCGAGACCAAATCTGCGATACAAACAGTCCAAATAGCCACTTCCCACCGCTTATACCCCCGGCGCATGCGCCCAAACAGCAGATTACACCCCACAAGAAGGGTATTGTCCAACTTGGAAGAAATTGTGTACAAGTATAATGGATGCTTTAATTACCAGGATTGCCTTGAACAAATTTAAACCTTTTCAGCTAAAAATACAGATTATTGAGAAAAAAAAAATTTTATATTAATTTTCGACTAGCCTAACTCTACAAATTTTTGTGACACACCTGTGGGGTCGATATTGCAACTTTAACACCCCAGATATGAATTCCTTAAGGGTGTAGTTTCCAATAAGCGTATTTTTTAGGGGAGATTATTAAGTTTTTGGAACCTTAGGTTGTCCGCAAACCTGAAATGGCGCCCTAGAAAAAAATGGGATAATGAAAATGAGACCCCATGATCCAGTATTATGGGCACCACCTATTCTGGTTCTTTGAGTGGTTGAGCCACATAATGCACTATGGCCACATATGGGATATCTTCTGAAAAACGCAGAATCTTGGGAATCTAATATAAGGTTATTAATATCCCTGATTCACATTTACCGTATTCTTTGTGAACAATTGTAAAAAAAATGAAATCAGCAAAAAAAATGAAATTTTGAAATTTGCCCATCCACTTGTGCATTAATTCCTGTGAAACACCTAAGTGGGTAAAAAACTTCCTAAATGCGGTTTTTGAAATACTTAGAGGGGGTGAAGTTTGCTTAGATGAGGGCATTTTAAGGGGGTAACTACATACAGTGCCAATCGAAAAATCACTTAGAAACTGGACTGTACTCTAAAAAAATGTAATAAAGCAAATTTTGAAGAAAATTTGAAAATTACAACTAAAATTTCTACGCCCCCTAAAGTCAGTAAAAAAAAAAAAAAATACATTTAAAAAAATGATGCCAAGCTACAGCAGACAGCATGGTAGATGCTAGTTAATAAACTATTTTTGAGTGGAATAACTATCTGTCTTACATGGCAGAAATTTTTGAAGTTTAAAAAATAGGTGTTAAATTTTTAAAAAATTTTTCAACGATTTTTTTGATTAGGGATTTTTCACAAATGATCCCAGTCATTTTATGGAGACTCAAAATTTACTAGGCTATCTTGAAATCACAATGTGTCACGAGAAAAACAGTCTCTTAATCACCAAGGAATATGATTAAAAGTGGTCAACCCGCGTTGTTGAACATATTCACTCCAGTCACCGCTAATCATCCCTAATCCATAACTTCTTAAACCCCCCCAATTTGTCAGGCATTATACACTTCTTTGCTAAGATCCCACACTGGCCTCCGTCGGAAAGGGTTAAATTATGCAGCATCAGGTACTAAAAAAGGTCCGTTGCACTACATGTGAGATATCCTGAGAACATGACTCTGTTTTGGGTTGGTGACCTGAGGACTGAGATAGAGGAGGGAAACGCCCTTGTCTATCACAACCAGACACCCCCCACTTCACCAGCCCTCCATTCCCACCCAACTACCAGCCCCGCCCTACTATCCCTGAAAGATGTGGGGAATTATTCTGAACATGGGTTGGCACACAAAAAAGGAGAAGACCGAACACTCTGACTATTGAATCCACCCACCTCCACGGCAGGAACGCCCCCCTAACCACACACCAATACTCTTAACCCCCCCTCAGCTATATACCCCTCGGACACCCATTGCAAGTGTGACCATTCGACGAGGCAGATTAAGCCTCACAAAAACGTATAAAGTGGTAAACCGTCAACCTTGCAGTCTTCGCCCCTCTCCATCCTCACTACCTTTACAAACCAGGGTAACATTATACATAATAAAACCCAGAATAACGGGATACAACAATCCCGCTTGATGATGAGAACACCCGTTCTCAAAACCGGATAAACCCGTTGATTTCACGCTAGCCTGGATTAACCAAAGTGGATAACAGTCTATAGCTGTAATTCACCACAACACAACTCCGTGGGGGCAGGTAGAATATCCATTTGCAGCCGTAAGCCGGGACGAAACGCCAGTCGCAACCCCGGATTAACCCCCGAGTGGATACTGTGAGCATGTACGCCGTGGCACAGCCAGATATATTTCATTATTAAAATCGCTAATAAACCAGACAATGGGCCCCATAGTTTCATAGTTTCATAGTTTAGTGTAAGGCCAAAAAGACGAGACGTCCATCCAGTTTACAGCCTTTTGTGCTAAGTGTTGATCCAGAGGAAGGCAAAAAACCCATGAGGTAGAAGCCAATTGTCCTCATTTAGGTAAAAATTCCTTCCCGACTCCAATTCTGGCAATCGAAAAATCCCTGGATAATGACCCATCTCCTGAATCCTAGTCACTATAACTTGTTATATTATTATGCTCCAGAAATGCATCCAAACCCTTTTTGAACTCTGTTAGTGAATTCACCATGACATAAGATCATAAATTAAGCAATTGAAGTATGCAGGCTTGAGAAATAAACAGAGGTATGCGAGCCTGTAGAATTATAGCTTGAGATATAAAAAATGGAAATAATTAGCTTACAATACAAAACAAATTGAGATTATGACATAAAATAGTCACAAATTTCACCTCGGCGGCCCCATAGATATGCATTATCCACGGCGCGTATACGCCATGAATAATTGACATGTCACTTCTCTCCCCACTCGCCGTATTGTGCGAGCGGGAAGAGGAGACGTAATCCATAGTTCTCTATGAGAACTGTAGATTACCGTAATGATTGGGACAGATTTCTTTTGAATTCAACAACGTTTATTACAACAGAGATCAGAACAGAACATGCATATATAATAGAACAATAAATGCGTTAATGGCAGACTGATTACAAAAAGAATACAGTATTATCGCATTGAGAAATATTTTACAAAAAAAGGATATGATTCCAAATACCAGGATAATCAGAAACATGTGATGCAAATGCACACCAAGAAAACTAACAATTCTGATATATTTTCCAGTACCATGAAAGAACGAAAAGAAGTAAATCTATCAAACGGCTTTTAAGTAAAGGGGAGTTTGACGGTCCCCGAATGAAAGTATAAACTGACTCAGGTGCTGTAGCCATTGAACAAACTAACAAGACAGATCAACAAAACAAGAACACGATATACACACCACGCACACACACACGGGAAGAGAGGGGGAGGAAAAATAAAGAGAGGGAGCGCGCATGTGAGGGGCTTGGAAGGAGGAAGGGGCTAGATTGAAACATTGACGTGGCACTTACGGGGTAAGACCCGGATCCTAGCAGGTACAGCACCTAGTCCTTTATTAAGGGCGCTGAGGCAGAGGTCTTTAAATTGGAGCCAAGTGCCATGTCCGGACCAATTGATGGGCTTGGGCCTCGAGGTGGCCAGGAGCTCCTCCATATGGATAAATATGAGAGACTCTCCAGAAACCAGTCCTCAACGAGTGGGTCTGAATGATTCCATCGCCTGGGATACGTTTTTTTTGCTCCGGCAGTAGAATGCCGGAGCATGGATTGTTTATATTGGAGCTCCATGTCACCATAAACACAAAGCTTGTCAGGGTTTTGGGGAATAAGATAGGCCTGATAGTATTCCTGATGGTGACGTATCTGTGTCCCCAGAAAATCGACAGAGAAGGGCATCCCACCCATATATGGAGCATGGGGTTCCCCCCGG
Source organism: Phyllomedusa bahiana (assembly GCA_025379985.1). Taxonomy (NCBI): domain Eukaryota; kingdom Metazoa; phylum Chordata; class Amphibia; order Anura; family Hylidae; genus Phyllomedusa; species Phyllomedusa bahiana. Next base: position 22,101 of record JAODAL010000878.1, read on the forward strand.
GGGCCCCACAGCGCCCGCAGGTTTTTGGGAACCTGTGGGGACCATTTGTGGAGGGAAAATGAGAACCCTAAACCAACGGGGCCCGGATAAATTTTAAGCCCGTCTCTTGGGGCCCTTTTTTTGCCCCAGTGGGTTTGGGGGGTAAGGCTAAAAAATTTAAAGCCAAACGGGCAGAGAAAACTGCCCGCCCCGGGGGGCTTTCCCCAACTGCACAAAGGGGAAAGGGGGTTTCCCGCTGATCAAAGAGCGGAAAGCTCCCGATAAAGCACAGAATAGAATGTTTTTGGGGGGGAAATGTCCCCAAAGGGAAAATCTGTTTTGAACCTGGTGAAGGCCCTTTGGAATTAAACGTGGGTGCCCAAAGAGGAAAAAAAAATGCTGCAGCGGTTTATTGGAAGGCGAAGAGGCTCGAGTAGTAAGCCAAATTTTCACCTGGGAGTTGGGGGAACCTAACCCCCCCCCCCCCCCATCACTTGGCCAAGGCGCAAGGGAGTTAATTTAGACCCGCCAAAAAAGGGGCGTGGGCCTAGACCTGGTGGAAAAGAGGGATTATTCGAGATTGGCATAAGAGGTCCTAACCTATCAATTAAAATCTGGTATGTTTTATGTGAGCAAACTGACGTCCCGAGAAGCTTGACAGTGTATGAAGGTGGTACCGGTTTCCTAGTGGCGGGGTCCAGATCCAAGGGAGCGAACGCAAGAGACAGGTTGGAGGACACACTACGCGCTAATGCTCGTAGCCAGATCTTTTTATCATCGCTGATACACCATATGTCCAGACAGTCTAGTACATATGCCGAAGCAAGATAAAATTTGCTACAGATCTGGATAGTCCTAATCCGCCTAGGTTCATGTGTCGTGACATGAACGAATACGAAAGTCTATGGGCGGGCAGAGGGCCAGACAAGATGTAGGGTAAAATGGAAGTTTTAGCCCTGTGCCAGAAGGAATTAGGGAGGTAATAGGATGTCCTGCAACAAATAGAGTAAACGAGTAAAATTGCCAGTCTTCAAAATGTTTAACCCTACCAAACCAATAGAAACACTGCTTGTTCCATAGGGTGAGATCACAGAGTGAATATTACCTAAGGGTGGACATCAAAATGTAAGGGAGATATAGTCCGACAAGGCAGTCGGGATAATAATTTCCGCAGGTAGGTGACAGTCCTCTAGCAGGCCACAAAAAGTGAATAACGAGATTATGAGCTGGCGGATGACAGTAAGAGATGCAGACCCACATTCACACGCTTCTGACTTGGACGTATTATATTTTGAATGTAGGGACCACACCCCAAAGGTACGAACAGTATTGGACATTAGTGAGGGAGTAGATGTACTGGGTTAGTTAGGTATAAGCTAAGAGGTGCATCCGCAAAGGCCAACACTTGTAATACATTTCCTGCCATGCATGATTCCCGAAATCTCTTTGTTATTGCGTATCCGGAAAGTATTTTCCATCACCCAGGCGTAAAATAAGGGGAGAAGGTGGCAACCCATGGTCGCGTTCCATTGGTTATTGTACATTAGTCTTATAGGGTGACCATTAAATTTCAACTTAGCAGGTGGGGGGGTGTGATAGAGGCTAGAATCTTTGAGATGAAGATTTGGTTCGCCAATCCCCAGATTCCGAAGGTGTGGAGATCAAAGCCGGCCAAAAAATTCTATCAAAGCCTTTTCGGCATCCAGGTGATAGGACCATATTGGGATTTTCCGAGAATAGCGCATTATGTGACTTATGTCAACAGTATTCAAGTTATTGTCCCGGGCCTCCCATCCCGGCTACAAAGCCCAGCCTTGACATTGTTTACAACGTTCTGGAAGCACGGAGTTTAGTCAGTCGCCAATAGCTTGAGCGGTAAACCATGAGGTCTACGTTCAGGTAGCTGAAAACGGCCTGTAGCAGCTGCAAAGGGAGGGAACTTTGTTCAGGATTGGGTATGAGAGGCGATATGGGCCAGTTCGCGTGGAATGGGGAACGGGCCTCTCCAGGAAACATGATTAAAGTGTCATGCAATAATAAAGGGTGTTAACTCCTCGCCAGAAAGTCTTATTAGGAATAAATCCGTAAAATCCATCAGGCCGGGGCTTATTCCCACTGGGTGAGACGTGAGATACCATGAAAATATTTCGGGGCGAAATGAAGGTATATTCAAAATCCGCAAAGTCAAGGACAGAGGAGCTTGGTGGAGGGCATGGTAATACATGTCTCTGCAGTTAGGAGAAGTATGTGGTTGCAGATTGTACAGTATTCGTATAGAAAGCATGGAAATTTAAACTGATGTTCCTCCGTTGGTGTGTGACCAGAGTGCCATTTGAGGGGATCTAATCTGGGGTATGTGAGATTTACCATTCGTTGTCATCAAAGCACTCGCCATCATCCTCCCACTCATGTTACAGTATTCATATAGGCGGCAACGGCCTATCTGCAGGTATCGTGCGCAGGAAGATTCCATGTAAAGCGCCTGAACATCCAGTCTCGGCGAGTAGGAGCAGTCACGCACTGTATACCTTCGCTAGATCTCGTTTATGTTGGTATATAACCAACATCGAAACGTTATGGACAAAGCTGAACTTAAATTTGCCGCCCATATACATACATCAACCACTAGCCGTGCCTGATTCACGACACGCCCGTAAAACACATTTAATTGCCTCCCATTGTCACTGTCGGGGAAAAGGTATCATTCATATGATCCAGAATAAAATGTGTGCAATGGGTTTGTGACACATCGAGCCAAGGCAAGAGCAGTGTCCAATAAGAGGGATTCGATCAATTCGCCATGACCAGGCAGGCCTCGAGGAGGAGGCAATGTCAACGTGAACAATATACAGGAGCATGGACATAAAGGATAATGATGCCCCACGCGATGTAGTGGTCAACCCAGGGAAAAGCACATGATAAACCAGTATATAGGTCCAATCGACTGTAGACCGTTATGGGGGTGTGGATGATAAGCTGAAGTCTTATTGCACTTGGGTGTTGCTAGCCTCCATACATCACACAACTGGAGGCAGAGTGAGCAAGCCTTTTTAGGATCGACTAAATAGTCGGTAAGGATAGAGAAGTACTTGCCTGACGAGTTGTCCAAAACTTGGGTCTAGGTGTGGGTTTTTTACAATGTAAATCGGCCACGAGAACAGACGTGCCCTGAACCAAGGGGAACAACATTTTCAATTACCCGGTGAAAAGGTAGCCAGCCTTGGGTTTGTGGGGCATAGACAATTGACAACCGTGGAAAATGTTTCCCCCTATGTGTAGAGAATTAGAATGCTGTAGCAAGCATTGGCATCCGTCCAGCAGGCTTGAACCCGGTGTAGCCAGGGATTTGTGATTGCCACTGCCACTCCCTTAGATCTAGAATCCCGACAGTTCGCAAAGTGGCCATCGGTATAAGTACTTAAAGCGTATGAGTTAGGCGCATGCACCTCTATTATAGTGTTTATCCTTGAATAACAGACATTTTACTCTCTGCTTGTTGGTGATAATGATAAAGTATCTGTGATCTATTACTTGGGTTGTATAAGGGGGCCCCCTGAGGCATTAAAGGAGGCGAAGGACTATTCCGCCAATGTTTTTAGTACTGAAGACAGGTGGGGAGGGGGACAAGAAACGGAGGGGAGGATATGGACGAGATGGGAAAGGGAAAAACAAGACACACCACGAGCAAGTACACACACACCTATACAACCAGGAGCATGCAAAGAGGGACAAAAGCTGCAGCTGAATAAGTTGGGGACCTATCTTGGGATCAAACGTCCCTGAGGGCCTAGGAGAGGTCCTATCACGGACCTATACCCTACAGGGGTGGGATGAGAAAGAGCGAGATGAAGAATAAACACGTAGAAACATTCGGGCTGCCACCACATCTGCACATTGAGGAGAAAAATTAAAAATAAAAGTTGCTATCCTAGACAAGCATATGAAGTGAATGAATTAATCTCAGCAACGGGGGTTTATTCTCAGGGGATGGACCTGGTCCTAATTGCAATGAGAAAATGGAAAACAAAAAAACACGGCCCAGCTAACCAACATCCGAACGTACTAGATAAGGCACCGGAACATAAACAGCGTCAAAGGAGGTACTCGTAAGAATCCGGAATCACAGCAGATCTCAAGAGTGGATTAGAGTGGGTAGAAGAGAGTCAGTGCATTGCCGTCCGCGTCTGTTTATCCACTGATGAAGGCCTTGAGAGTCCTGTGAGTCCCCAGGTGGGGGCCTGGCATAGGAGTCTAGGGTAGGCCAAGGAGGAGAATACGATTATTGAATGCTCAGCCCCCAGAAGCTGCAGAAGAGATAACATCAGTGAGTATCGGATGGAGAGAGATCATTTTCGTTCCGAGCGTATGAAAAGGAGGTAAAAGGTGAATCCCCATCGAAAAGGAAAGTTGCGCTCCTGTAGAACAGGCTAGGAGAGGTTTTAGGACAGCTCAATGAGCCAAGGTTAGTCCTTGAAAGGTCTTGTTGAAGTAACAATATAGGGGTGTCCTTATAAAAGACCAACTGTCTCTGACGGGCACAAACGCAAAATGTCTTCTTTTATCTGGTGAAATAATGTACTCGGCAGATGACATCCCTAGGTTATCTAGGTATCCAACACTGGAGGTCGAAGCACCCTGTGGGCTCTATCCATTTCAATTGGAGCCGATGGAGCTCTTTCAAGCAGGTCATTGAAGATGGTTGTGAGAACTGGATAAAGTTCATTAGCTGTAACAGACTCAGGGAGGCCACAAATTCTGATATTGTTGCGCCTACTCCTGTTCTCAAGGTCGTCGATATGCTGCTGTAGCGCAAAAATTTGGGAGGATTGTTGAGACGCAGAGGATTGTAGGGCCTGGACAGACAGTGAGGTAGACTGCTGAGCCTGATCCAAAGTGGTCACCTTAGAATTTAACGAAGTGAGTTCAGAGCGGAAAAGTGAAAACTCCTGCGTGCATTTCTCAATGATGTGCTTGGCTAGGGCCGAGAGGTCAGATTTGCCCGGGAGAGGACTGAGTGAGGCTTTGCAGGTCAGAAAGAGTAATTGGTTTGCTATCCCCTGCAGCCTGTGAGAGTCCAGCGATATCCTGAGCTTCATCGGCCCTGAATGGCGTCAGAGAGGCGGGAGGCCGGTCCATGTGGTCTGGGGTGCGCCCTGATGTAGAAGCAGCGTTGGAGAAGAGGGCCATCCTGTCGGCTGGTAAATTAACCACAGGGCAGTGAGCCGAAGGAGAGGTGTTCGTCCCAGCCGGGCTGCATACCGGCGTGCTTGTGGGGCCACCCCAGGATGAGCCCGTAGACCATTGGGGGGAGGGCCCCTCAGTTGGAAAAATAGGAGTGTGCCAGGGTGCTGAGAGCAGAGGATGGGAACCTGTGGCCTGTGCAGGGCCAGGACCTGGGCTTATTGCCATCTGCTGGAGCATGTGCCCTGGGGATGATGCCCGGGGGCCTGGGCTCTCCAGACAGGGATCAAATAGCTCCAGGTCCCCTGGAAGAGAAGGGGCTGGTATGGGGACGATAGCTGGCACAGATCCAGACCGCGGGCCGGACCGGGGCCACGCCTCCATGAGGGGAGGCGCGACATGACCCGGCACGCTGGGCGCGGCCGGAGCGGGTCGCGGTGACGCGGCCGGAGCGCGTCATGGTGACGCGGCAGAGGGGGAGGAGTTGGGCGCAGGGAGGGCGGTATTTAAGGCCGCCTCTCTGCCCGGGAAAGCAGTCGGCGCAGCACATGTGAGGCAGTCCCACCCGCCCGCCCTTAAATTGGGGTTCAGAGCGTAGGAGGTGTGGTTGTGGGGAAGTTCTCGGCAAAGTTGGTTGCTGGGGATTATTTATGTCACGGTGGCCGTGGCGGTCGAGGTTCTTGGAGTGGTGGAGGAAATTGGTGAGGGAGTCCTTCGGGGTAGGATTCCCTCAGAGTTTGGGTAACTTGGACGGCCCGGCGAAGGTGGGCTCTTTCGGGGTGTTATCCCTGGGGAGCAAAATGGAGGAGCCATAGAGTATGGCTTTTGGGCCTCCGAGCCAGTGGAGTACGGCTGGGGGCAAATGGTGGTTTGTCCCTTCGGGGATTTGGTCGCCGGGTCGGTTTTTGGGGCTCCAAGGACCTCGGCCCCATGTTTGGTACTGGTTGGTTATAAAGTGTTATTCGGGTTATTTATGTGGTTGTATATAGATATATATATATGTATATGGAGAGGCACGGGTAGAGGTGGATTATTTATACGTGGAGGTATATATATTTACATATATATATTTATATACCGGTTTACAGATTTATATTATATTTATACTGGTTTGTGTTATATTTATGTGTATTTTTGTTAATAAAACGGCTGCTGTGGCCAATTTAATCCAAACAGGTGTGTCGTGTCATCACTGGGGGGCTACAGTAGGGAGGTGGGGATCAAGGAATAAATTGGAGGGAAGATTGGTGAGGGCAGGGCACGCAGACTCAGCGTTGCCCTGGGGTCATGTCACAGTATCCTGCAAGCTAATGCCGGAGTGTGTTTGTATAGTGGGCGGCAGGAGGTCTGTGTCCAGAGGTACTGGGGAATCCAGTATAGAGTGATGGAGCTGTGAGTAAGCTCCCTGCCTCTCTGGTGCGTCTGGCTGAGGCGCCGGGACATGCGCCCGTGTTACGGCTCCCTTTGGGATTCCCCCGAGGCTGCAGCGTGAGCTTCGGCGCGCGGGTGCAGGGTGACCTCATCGCCTGCCGGGTCTTGGACGTCTGGCGGGGTCGCATTACCTGCGGAGCCTGTGGACGGCCGGTGCGGCGGTTGCCGGTCGCTGCCTAGCCGAGAGGAGGGAGTCGCGGCCTCCGGGAGCAAGGCGGAAGACGAGCCGCCATCTTCCTGCGCCACGCAGCGGTCGGTCCACTCGGTGTGCCGGCGACCCGCCGTTGTCAGAGGGGGTGCTAGTCCCGAGCTGTGGTGAGGTAAGAGCTCGCAGCCTCCCGACCTCCGGCGAGCCGTTCCGGGTCTTAAACTTGATGGGGAGTCTGGGCGCGGGATCGTGGGCAGGGGACCGCCCCCATCTTGCCTGGTCCCGCGGCCTGCAGTATCCGAGCGGGTGGACGGTGGAACCGGGTGGAAGAATGCTCCGATGTCACCCGAGGGTGACGAGGGTCGGGTGGAGGACCTCAGACCTTTCTTTTTGTTCGGTTTCCCCATAGCTGTGAGGCAAAGCTAGCCAGATAAGTGCGGTATTGTGAGGAGCTCAGAGACAGCACGTCCTCACTCTTCCATGTCCAGGACACGCCCTGACTGGGACAGATTTCAGCCCGTAATTCACGCAGTACAGCGCGAATTACGGGCTGAAATACGTCCCAGAATAAGCTGCGTGAACATAGCCTTAGAGTATGTTGGACAACCTGCCGGATTGAATAGTATGGGTATCACCAATGGGCTATAAGCCACAGGTAACCACATGCAACCAAAAAACTGACACTGTATAAACCTTCAGGTGCTTTCACACGGTTGCGTTTTTGATGCGTTTTGTGCAGAATTGTATAGCATTAATTGCTGTGCCTTTCTGCACAAAAAAAGAAATCAAAACCCCATTTCAAAAATGTACCGTGTGAAAGCACCCTTAGGTTGGTTTCACACAGCACAGTTTTGGTGCAGTTTTAACTGTGCTCCAATTAAACTGCTTTTGTTACCAGAAGCTTCTTTCACTTATCTAAACTGTTTGGAAAGTGAGGAATCAATTAGTGTGTCTGTAAGGGGGTGCTTTCACACGGTGCGTTTTTTATACGTTTTTTTTTTATTCGCTTTTTTGTGAAGCAATGTACAGCATTAATTTCTTTGCCTTTATACACAAAAAACACATGAAAAAAAAAACGCACCAAAAACGCACTGTGTGAAAGCACCCTAATCCACAAGTCATTTATTACTTACTTGAAACACCTTTCTGAACAATTTAGACAACGGAAAGAAGCTTGCTAGTAAAAAAAAGGCAGTTTAATTGGAGCGCAGTTAAAACTGCACAAAAACTGCACTGTGTGAAAGCACCCTTATCTTTTTGCAATTGTAATACTAGCAATTGCCCCATCATGGATACTAGGCTCTGGCTGTTTAACAGTATTTTTTGCCTTTGAGAATTTTCTCTGCATTGTATTGGGGCTTTTCTGCATACTGGTGTGAACTGAGGTTTTAACATGTGTGCAGTTATCTACTGAGCAATTGCTTCCCCTATGGATAGTAGGTGTGTGAGCAGGTGTTCATCAGCACCTGTGCGGCTTCTCCCATGTATGACTGGGACTTCTACTTGCCTCCTCCTGGGAAGGGAATTTCTGTCATGTCTCTATAGCAGTGAGTATGGCCTTTGCTTTGTAAATTTCAGAAAATCGCATCCCATTTTTCTGAGAGTTTCCTGGCCCTTGCAGCACAGTGTTGGAACAGTAATATAACAGCTGACACCCACTGCGGATGGTGAAAGCATTTACTGCACCTGTCTCTAACTACATAGCACCAGCAATATATGGCCCCTGGTGCTCAGAGGTTAATCCTATTACATATTACAATGGTACAAATTACATACATGTCATGGCGTTGCTAAGAATGCATGGAATGGGCTCAGGAGCTGCAGTCGCTCTATACACACTGAGTGCAGGTTGTTTAAAAGGTGTTCCCATCTTGCACTTTGATCGTAGATTGCTAGGATATGCCATTAAACTCTGGTAGCTGCGGGTCTCACCTCTAAGGCTATGTTCACACAGCTTATTTCGGGGCGTATTTACATCCGCAAATACGTCCCGAAATACGTTTCAAATACGTGTCACAAAGTGTGGCGCGTATTTCGCGTCGTAAATACATTCCCCATTCTTTATTATGGGGATTTACGTTGCGAAATACGCCTCAATAAGTGACAGGGGACTTAATTTTACGATCATATTTACGGATGTATTTACGCCCGCAAATACGTCGCGAAAATACGCCTCGTGTGAACGACGAGGCGTATTTTACATTGGAATCAATGCTAATCTAATTGTTCATTATTTGAAATGTATTTCGGGACGTATTTGCAGACGTAATTACGTCCGTAAATACACCCTGAAATAAGCCGTGTGAACATAGCCTAAGACTATCATGGTAACAAGACCCTGAAAAGCCCTGTTCAGATCAGAGTGTTGGTTGTTCTTGTGCACAGATCTCCATGGAGAGTAGAATTGAATGCAGTGTAGTATATAAGCGTCACCTCCTCTTCATTCTAGTTGGAGACTTTCGGTGGCCTGTTCCTGAGATAGGTGTGGGTCTCAGAGGAGGGGCTGGAAACTATCATATTTTGAAGTCCTATCAGTATGCCATCAAACTGTGAGATAAGAACACCCCTTTAATCTTGCAATATCATTCCTTCCAACTTGTAGAGATTGCAAAGAGGAACACATCAAGACATGCCACTAACCACACCCAAACACAACTTTTTAGATAACCAAAAAGGGACACATTTTCAGGATTGCACTGTATTCTATGATGAATAATAATAACTTTATAATATTAAGTTGTTATGTAATATACAGCGAGGAAGCAATCAGATACTTTTTAAAGCAAGATAGTCAATTTATTGATGCAAATCTATTTCCCAAATGAAAAAGAGGGACATTTATAGAGCAAAGAGGGACAGAGGGTTAAAAATAAGGACACTTGGGAGGTATGCAATATGCTGACACCCACCCACTGCCGGGATCAAAGAGAACAGCTGACGTTTGTAATATTATTGGCAATACATTTGGATAAAAGGTGGTCCATGTAAGTGGCTAGCAAATGCTCTTTGCTAGCCACTCTCTGCTCTGACACAGAGTAGGGTGCAGAGCGGGGGGAGCCTCCTCTATGATGTCCTAATACTGTTATAGGGCACATAGAAAGGGTTTGGTGTAGTGAGACCACTCCTGTAACGTAAGGGTATCTGAGAAACGCATTCAAAAGCGCTGTGTAAAACGCATCCAACACACAGGTGCGTGTTTGGATGCAATTTGGCTGCAGCAGGAATGCACTCTTTAAGGCATGTTCACACGGCGTAATTACGGGGCGTAATTACGCCCCGTAATTACGCCGTGTGGACGGGGGCGGGGCGGGAGCGGGGGAGTAAGCAGGGGGCCGGCACTTCGCTGGCCCATAGACTATCACTGCTAGCGGCGCGTATACGCCGCTAGAAAGTGACATGTGAATTATCTCCCCGCCCGGCGGCTTCGCCGGGCAGGGAGAGGAGACGTAATCCATAGTTCTCTATGAGAACTGTGAATTACCGTAATGAATGGGCCGTTTTCGGCCCGTAATTGGCGCACTTCAGCGCGTAATTACGGACCGAAATACGGCCCATTTTAAGCCGTGTGAACATGCCATGAGTTTTAAATAGGGCGTCTGCTGCATCAAACGGATCAAGAATTGACATGACAATTTTTTGAATGCATTAGAAAGACGCATGTAAACACACATCGGCGATAACTTGTCTGAACATCGATGTGTGTTTTACATTATTATTATTAAGTATTTTAAAGCACATAAGTCAAACGAGTACAATGATAAGTGATTAATGACAATTGGCACGACAGAGAGAGAGAGGACCCTACCATCACTCTGCACATTGTTAGATGCATGTCTGGGTCCATTTAGGGTCCGAAACATGGATCCAAACACGCATCTAAAAACGTATCCAAAAATGTACCTAACATACCATCACTTTATTGAAAATCTGTCACTTTGTATTTTTTCTATGTTGTACTTTGCGTCATTTTGCTTCTGTCGACTTTGTATGTTAGTAAGTGAAATTCTACAATGTACAAATCCCACAGTCTGAAAGAACAGACTTCCCTATGCCATCAGAATTATACATGAAAATCTGCAGAATGTGTTTGGTTGCTATAGGCTACATTACCCTTTACATGAAAGGTTCATATTCATTGAAATAACCTCCATAGTCAAATAGGTGAAGAGTGTACGATGCTGTCCATGTAGACCTTGGAGGACTGCTACTCCTTTGGGTCATGTTTTCTGAATTTAATGATCCTGTATATCATTGTTACTGAGACCTACTCAATAGTTATTACATTACAAAGCTCTGGATTTAGGAAGTACATGGAGGTAATTACATCTACCCTGCAGAAAACGGGAACTGCCATGGCCACCAATAAAGTGTATGTATTGCTTCCTGGAAATTAGGAGCCATTGGCAGCTACATAGAGTCCCTGTAGTATCTGATGTAACGTGAGGCTCATTTTAACATATGAAGGGCTTGTTTGGCTTAGAAAACTCATTATAAATACTCTTTTAGAGATTTCTGAGTTAATAGAGGGGGTTGTGCTATAGCCAATAGCTATAAGAAATGCTTCTTGCTCAGGATCTGAGCACGTTCTCACGGCACAGGACAAATACCGGTTGGTTTGCCGGCCGGTATTTGTCCTGTTTTGCGGCTGCAGGAGGAGGGGGGGGGCGTGGCAGCTTTTCTCCGCGATGAGCAGAGAAAAGCCCTCCCCCTTCACATTGAGAAGCACAGATTCCGTACGAAAACCAGACAGAAGATGGTGCTTCCACAATGTTTTGCGGCCGGACCGCGGGCAGAAAAACCACCAGACGGAAAACCCGTGCAGTGGGGACTGCTGCATGGGTTTTCCATAGAGCACAATTGTGCTCATTTTCGGCCGGTTTCTCAGGTGGTCGTAAAAACCGCAAACCGGCCAAAAACCCGTGCCGTGGGGACATGCCCTTAGGGGCCATTTGCACAGCACAGAGCAAATACCGGTCGGATTATCTGAATGGTATTCGCTCTGTTTTGGGGCCGAGCACACGGTCGCCCGGGGGACGGCTTTTGTCCGCGGTTTGCGGAGAAAAAGTCGTCCCCTGTCGCATTGAAATGGTCAGGTTCCTCCCAAAAACCGGGCAGAAGAATGAACATCAATGCTTTTCGGAATGTCGTTCGGTGTAAAAACCGTCCCCCCGTGCAGTGGGGGCTGCTGCATGGGTTTTCTATACAGGTCCATGATAACCCTAGGGTATGTTCACATGGCGTCCTGCAGCGCATACCTGTGAGCACTGTGGGCCACATGTATGAAAACTGTCTAGGTCTAAAACTCACTTTGTTGCCATAGCAACCAATCAGAGCGCTCCTCTCATTTTTCCAGAGCAATATATGAACTGAAAGGGCACTCTGATTGGTTGCTATGGGCTCTGATTGGTTGCTATGGGCAACAAAGTGAGTTTTAGACCTAGAAAGTTTTCATACATGTGGCCCTGTGTGTTTAGAAGAACACGCTGGGGGGCAGCCCCATTCACTTTCCATATCCCTGTCATGTTTACGCCAGAAAGAAGTAACATTTCACGTATTCACGTATTTCGGGCCGCATTATAGCGCAATTATGCCCCAAAATACATCCTGAAATAACCTTTGTGAATATAGCCGTACACAGACAAACTCTCTCTAAAATCAGTAGACTATCGGCATTTTGAAGTCCTCACAAATTTATAGAGGATGTGGAGAGAAGTGCAAATCTCAAACGTAAAGGGATTTTCTCCTCATGCTGTTTTTCACAAACAGCTTCAGACCCCCATTTCCTGTTCAGGCTGCGAGTGGTTCTACAGCAGTGACTGTCATTTCAGCTGCGCTATTCCTAGCTGAGCCTGTTAACCCCTTAAGGCTATGTTCACACGGCTTAATTGCAGGGCGTACAGTACGCCCCACAATTAAGCCGGGTCTTCGGGAGTTGCACTGATCGGCACATACTCCCGCAGCGTGGGGGTGGCTGCAGCCCTCCGGCCCATAGACTGTCATTACTTGCGGTGTGAAAGCGTCGCGAATAAATGACATTTCAATTATCTCCCTGGCGTACAATACGATCATATTGTACAAGCAGGCAGAGGAAGCCTAATCCATAGTTGAGAACTGTGGATTACTGTAATGATTGGGGCACATTTCACTCGTATTAGAGCACAGTATGCTCGCAATACGTGGTAAAATGCGCCCCAAAATAAGCCGTGTGAACTTACCCTAACCCACCACGGTCAAAATGACATGACTCTGTTTTTTCCCTCCTCGCCTTCCCAAAGCCATAACTTTTTTTATTTTTTCAGCTACACAGACATATTAGGTATTTTATTTTGGGGACAACATGTACTTTCTAATGGAGCCATTCTCCATACCTTAGAATACACTGGGAAAGCGCAAACAAATTTTAAGTGGGGCAAAATGTGAAAAAAAAATGTACTTGCGCCATGTTTGCAGGAGGTTGTATTTTTTTTTTTTTAATGGCATTCTATCTTGGTAAAAATGATGTTATCTACATTCTACAGGTTAATATGAATCCGGCAATACCAAACATGTATGGTTTTCATTATTTTTTGGTACTGTAAAAAAATTCAAAATTTTTTTATTTTTGCTTTCCTCTTGTCAGTTCTTCATATAACTAACTCCAAAACTTCTCTCGTGCTTCCCTTATACTCTGGAACTCACTGCCCCAACACATCAGACTCTTCTCCACCTTTACTAGCCTAAAAAGCTGTGTGAACATATTCTTAGGGGGACGGCTTTTCTCTGCGGTTTACAAAGAAAATCCCTCCCCCTTCACATAGGCATGTTCATCTTCCGTCCGAAAACCAGACGAAAGAATGAACATGTTCTGTTTTTTCAGACCGCCAGCTGTCTGGAAAACCCGCCAGGCTGAAAAACCGTGCCGTGGGGACATGTCTTTAGAACTAGATGATGGTATTATTGGAGCAAAGTGATAGCTGGGAGTGTGAGGGCAATGTTGTGGAGGCACTGTAGCTGGTATAGTCGTGGGGGCACTCTGGCAGGCTGTAGCATGAGAGAAGTATGGCATTGTTGCTGCTACTGTTTATTCACAGTAAGAACTATATGGGGGTTTTATGGGAGCACTATGATAGGTGATGGTGTGGGGGCACTGATAGGTGGTGATGTGGGGGCACTGTGGTTAGTATTGTCGTAGAACCAATCTGGCAGGTTGTGATATGTAGAAAGTAAGGCAATGAACTAGAATGTGGTATTATTGGAGCACTGTGATAGGTGGTGATGTGGGGGCACTGTGGTTAGTATTGTCATAGAACCAATCTGGCAGGTTGTGATATGTACAAAGTAAGGCAATGAACTAGAATGTGGTATTATTGGAGCACTGTGATAGGTGGTGATGTAGGGGCACTGTGATAGGTGGTGATGTGGGGGCACTGTGATAGGTGGTGATGTGGGGGCACTGTGGTAGATGGTGATGTGGGGGCACTGTGATAGGTGGTGATGTGGGGGCACTCTGGTTAGTATTGTCATAGAACCAATCTGGCAGGTTGTGATATGTACAAATTAAGGCAATGAACTAGAATGTGGTAGGTGGTCTTGTGATAGGTGGTCTTGTGGGGATACTTTGGCTGCTCTTGTCATGGAGCCACCCTGGTATCCTAAAAGAAGTATAGAATTTCTGGCCTGTACCCGTCCCTATTTTGAAAGTCCAGTACAAAGTAGATCTAGTGAGTAACCCCCTATCTACCTGAGACTTTCCTCATCCACCGGTGGCGCGACCCTGCCCATGCAGCCCAGTAATATCTACCAGCCTGCCCGGCTCTCTATACAGAAGTGTTTGTAGTGCAGCCAGCCTAGCCATAAATCAATATCTGGGCATGTGCACTACACAGGCTCGCTGCATTAGCTGTGTGTGTTTCTGTTCCTTTTAAAGGACGTGCCTATGAAAACTGGTCTAACCAGAGTCTCGGTGACTGCAGCCTCTCAGCAACAGATATAAGGAGCAGCAAGGAGTAAGGTGATGTGCATAGTGCAGGTGCTGTGCACACTCCAGAGGGCTACATTCATCTCCTCGCCTCCATCTATAAAGAAGGAATAACCTCTCCCATCCTCTCATCATGCTCTCCTGGCATACCAGATACAAAGGAACCTGAAATGTGCCCTCACCATCTCTCCCATGAAGAATCCAAAGGCTGGAGCCCATTCAGAGCATCTGCAGTGTTCTTCATATTCTGTCTCATTCATCAAGTCCATCAAAGTAAGTGGCAATTATTCCCCAGGGGAGCTACGCACTGCTGCACAATCCTGTTGTTAGTGTGGGACCACAAGCGCCAGCATGTTCTTCTACGTGGACACTTGTAGTCTTACAGCAACAGGAGGCCACATGTTGCATCTCACTGCCTGGCTATAAAGACATAGCAGAGCTGAGTTTGTGAGATGTGACAGAGCTAAGACTGACATATGGTCATATGGCAATGCGTAATATGCAGACTTGCATAGGACTGCTGGTAAACATATTACACAATGCCTTAAAGTGGTAATGAAAAATTCCCTTCTGCTGTGTCTATACTTGGTGCTGATCCCATTTTTCATGCTATAAATACAATATTGCCGTATCCTATAGCAATGAATGACGGCCAAGATCATCTGCGTTAGACTTTGGCTGAGTTTATGGATAATATTAATTACTACAATCAAGTGATCAGTGAGCGATCTGATCTCCCATCTAGATGATATCGATCACTGATCACAAGGATTGGGACATTTCAATTCTAATTTTTATTTTCAATTCATGTCGGCGAGTGCAGGTCACTGCTGAACCAGGCCGACCTGTGTCGAACTCGTTATCTGGACATCTGTCTGATTAGAGCATTTGACGCTGTGTAAACTCAGCAGTGAAATCATAATGCTGTGTAAGTATCCGTCATCGTCTGAGGGAATCCATTGAAAGCTCTCTAATGGATCTGGCTTTTTATCTAACAGGTTGGACGCACAGAGCTGCAGAAATGCCGGGTCATTATGGAGTCATATCCTCCTCATAAACAGCAGTTACTGACATTTTCATGGATGATATGTTGCCCTGTTTATGCTGAGACTATGAGCCATAAAGTATCCATAGATTGTGTCATATGTATTATAGTATATCCGCCTATTCATTCATATAGATGCATGTACATATGTATTATAGTATATCCGCCTATTCATTCATATAGATGCATGTACATATGTATTATAGTATATCCGCCTATTCATTCATATAGAGCTGTTTTTTTTAGGTAAAAAGTATTCCGACATTCATAAAGATGCATGTATATAGGATACGTATTTCCCCCTATTCTTCATATGATGCAGTTATAGGTATAACAGAAATTTCCGGCATTTTCATATAGATGCTGTTATAAGTATACAGTATATCCGCCTATTCATTTAAATAGTGCATGTATTGGTACCCAAGTAATCCCCCTATCCATTATTAGTGATGTATTTAGGTATCACAGTATATCCGCTATTCTTCTTAGATGCATGTACTTATGTATTTTTGTTATCCGCCTATATTATATAGTGCATGTATAAGTTTTTCACAGTATACCCCCTATTCATTCATATGATGATTTTCATATGTATTTGTATATCCGCCTATCCATTCAATGTGCTGTCATATGTTTATAGTAACCCCGCCTATTCATTCATATGGCATGTCATATTTATTATAGTATATCCCCCTATTCATTCTTTATGATCATGTATTAGGTTCATGTATGCTGCCATTAATTCTATAGTGCATGTTTTAGGTTCACAGATATCCCCCCTACCCATTATATAGATGCATGTTTATAGGTATCAAGTTATCCGCTATATTCATTAATGCTGTACATATGTGTTGCGTAGCCACTATTCATTCTTGAGCTGTACATTGTAGTATGTTATTCCCCCTATTTATTGATTGATCCCCCTATCCAAGTTTGTCATATCTAAAAAGTAAATCCCCCTTGCATTCTTTTTTGATGCTGTAATTGTGAAAGGCAGTCCCGGGGTTTGAATAGGATAGGGATGTGGGTTTTTGTTTTTTAAGTTAAATTTTGTAGTAAGTCGGAAAAAGGTATATTTATTAAAGAAAACTCAGGCACAAAAGAGTTTTTTTTTTTGTTTCGGAAGTGCAGGAAGGGTTTTTACATTTGTTTTGCTGTCTGTGTCCCCGTTAAGAGATTTCACCCCATGTGTGTGTGCTGCTGGAACTTGTTTCCCAGCTAAAATCTGCTGTGGAACATGGAACTACAGGAGCAGCCCAATAAGTCTCCGTTTTTAAAATAGGGGGGCCATGAATTGGAACGGTGTAAGTCGAGGACTGCCTGTATAGTATATCCACCTATTCATTCATATGTATCCATATACATATGTATTATAGTATATCAGCTTATTCATTCATATAGATGCATGTATATAGGTATCACAGTATATCCGCCTATTCATTCCTATAAATGCATGTACATATGTAGTATAGTATATCCACCTATTCATTCCTGTAGATGCATGTATATATTTATTACAGTATATCTGCCTATTCATTCATATAGATTACCACTTATTTTAAAGCCCCATTGGTTCCAGGGCGCTGTACATTTAAGGGGGTGAGGGTTACCTACATAACATATGTCAAACAAGTACAATGGTGACAAGGTGGAAAGAGACAGAAGGTGAGGGGCAGACATGTTTGTGGGGTGGTGTGGGTGAGAAATTTTGAAAGGTTATAGTCTATCCTGAAAAGATGAGTTTTCAGGTTGCTTTTTAGGCTAGTAAAGGTGGAGGCAGGGGCGTCGCTAGGCATTTCATTGGGGCCCGTCCCCCCAAATCTAATCCCCTGCACCCTCAAATTTTTTCAGCCCCGTCCCCACCAGCCGAAAACTTTTGTAGCGCGGCGCCGCATTGCTGAGTTTCCGGGCCCGCGCTATTTTTTAAAGCCCCGCCCGCCCCCCCCCCCCCCCTCCCGGGGTTTTCAGTCTGGAGACACTCACCCGGTTTGGGGAGCAGTGAAGCGCGGCCCCGTTTGGGTTTAGCCCGGGGGCGCCGGCCCCACATCATGGGGCCCCTTGTGCGGCACCCGGCAGGCAGCGCTCTTTAACGCCCTGGCTGCGGGCCGCCGCCGGCTTCTGTGCGGCGTGTGGAAAAACGCGGGGACGGGCGGGGGGGGGGAGAGTGTGTGCTAGGGGCCCCAGCCCTTTGCATCTCCTCCCCCCTTCCTTCCCGGCCAGGCAAGCGGGCGCGGCGGCCATTTAGGTATTTAGGGTGGGTGGAGGGGCTTGGAATGGACGGGACTTGGTGGGAGGGCTGGGGCTTGGAGGAATGGATTTGGCGGGGCGGGGCTGGGGGTTTGGGAATGGAATGGACGGGTGGGGTTGGAATGGAGGGGGTTGGAAGGGAAATGGACTGGAGGGGGTTGGAATGGACGGGGCTGGGGCCTGGGGGACTGGGGGGGCTTGGAAGGACTGTGACAGGATGGGGGGATGGGGCTTGGAATGTATGGGGCTGGGCTTGGAATGGGGGGGGCTGGACCCTGGACTGGTGGACGGTGGGGCTTGGAATGGACTGGACGGGGGTTTTGGGAAAATGGCTGGAGGGGGCCCTTGGAATGGCTGGTGGGTTGGATTGGCTGGGGGGGCTTAGAATGGATGGGTGGTTGGAAGGGGGCTGGGCTGGGACTGGGTGGGGTTTGGGAATGGATGGGCTGGGGTTGGAAGGGGATGGGCTGGGGCTTGGAAGGGACTGGGCTGGGACTGGGAGGGGGTTGGAATGGCGGGGCGGGGAGGGGTTTGGAAAGGGATGGCGGGGACCCGGGGGACTGGACTGGGCTGGGGCTTGGAATGGACTGTGACAGGACGGGGGCTGGCTGGGAGGGGGGTTTGGGAGGGGGAAACGGGGGGGTTTGGGCGGATTTGGTGGGCTTGGGAAGGGATTTTACAGGACTGGGGTGGTGGGACTGGAAGGGGGATGGGGCTTGGAATTTATGGGGGGGGAGGGGAGGGGGCTGGGGGGATTTGGGCTGGGGTTGGAATGGATGGGGCTGGGGGGGGAGGGGCTGGGGGGGGAATGGCTGACGGATGGGGCTGGTGGGGGGGGCTTGGAATGGACTGGGGGGGGCTGGGACTGGGCTGGGGCGGAAGGACGGGAAAGGGGACGGGGGCTGGCTGGGACCGGGAAATGGGGGACTGGAAATGGATGGGGCTGGAGGGGGCGGGGACGGGGTGGGGCTTGGTTTGGATGGGCTGGGGGGCCCCCTTGAAGTAAAATATTGAAATGTTGGGGGTAAATAATTTACTGAAGAATAACTGTCAGTTATGGGTCCCCTGCCCCAGAGTTGCAGTTCAGTTATTGATGGTTTTTAGGGGCCCAAAATTTACAATGTGACCCATAGAGCTTCATATAGTGTGGGCTGTTAGCTCTGTGGGTCGGGTGACCCATAGAGCTGACAATTGGTGTACATTTTATTGATTACTTTTGGGCCACATTGTATATTTGCCCCATAGGCAAATAATAAAAATGTACACCGATTGTCAGTCTAGGGTTCCCCCCGCCCCCACAGATGCGTCTACAGCTATATGATGGTTTATGGGGCAAATTTCAATGTGATCCTAGACCTGATCAATATTCCCTTGTAATTTTTTACCATTGAGCTACGATTTGTGGTGCTTGTGTGACAGACAGCAAGGAAGGCAAAAATGGCAAAGTAAAACCCCCCGGGGGCCCTGCCCCGGATTTTTAGGACCCTACAACGCCCCTGGGGGAGGGAGTTTTTAGTTTTGGGCAGTGAGTTCCAGAGTTGAGGGAAGCACGGGATAAAGTATTTGGGAGTTGTCTGAGGGGCTGATGAGGGAGCAAGGGGGAAGGTCCCGTGAAGCAAAATTGCGTGAGGGGGGTATCTGGGGTTAAGGCAGGGATGTTGGGGGGAGAGGTCATGGGGAGCTTGTGGTCAGGGAGTAAATTGAACTGGGGTTCCTGGGCAAGGGGAAGCCAGTGTAGGGGTTTGGGAGAGGGAGAGGAAAAGGAGTGCGAGGGGGGGTGGATAAGGGTAGGTTTACATGAATTGGACAAAAAACTCAGTTAAGGGGTTGTCTCATACATTGATTAACTCCCTCGTCCCGTTTTCTTGGGTTTATATTTAATCGGGGTGTTTACTGGCTTTAAAATAGGTGCAGTAGAAACAGGTCTGAGTTAGAACCAGCGCTGGAGCCTTAAAGGGGAGACAAACAGGTCTGTAGCATAGGAATAAGGAGCTGATCTGCCATACAAAGGGGGATATTAGGAAAGGGAGGGGCACTGGTAATGGCACATACATCAACCCCGGGACTTTATTAGGTACACCGAACTGCTCGTTAAAACAATTATTTCAACAGCCCAAAAACCCGGGGCAACTCAGGCATTTTGGCATGTAGACATGGGGCAAGGGAAAAACTCTGCAGTTCAAACCCGAGCAATCAGTATGGGGAAGAAAGGTGATTTGAGTGCCTTTGAACGTGGCTTTGGTTGTTGGTGCCAGAAGGGCTGGTCTGAGTATTTCAGAAACTGCTGATCTCCGTGGATTTTCACGCACAACCATCTGTAGGGTTTACAGAGAATGGTCCGAAAAAGAAAAAACATCCAGTGAGCGGCAGTCCTGTGGGCGGAAATGCCTTGTTGATGCCAGAGGTCAAAGGAGAATGGGCAGACTGGTTCGAGCTGATAGAAAGGCAACAGTGACTCAAATAGCCACCCATTACAACCCAGGTAGGCAGAAGAGCATCTCTGAACGCACAGTACGGCGAACTTTGAGGCAGATGGGCTACAGCAGCAGAAGACCACACCGGGTGCCACTCCTTTCAGCTAAGAACAGGAAACTGAGGCTCCAATTTGCCCAAGCTCATCGAAATTGGACAGTAGAAGATTGGAAAAACGTTGCCTGGTCTGATGAGTCTCGATTTCTGCTGCGACATTCGGATGGTAGGGTCAGAATTTGGCGTCAACAACATGAAAGCATGGATCCATCCTGCCTTGTATCAACGGTTCAGGCTGGTGGTGGTGGTGTCATGGTGTGGGGAATATTTTCTTGGCACTCTTTGGGCCCCTTGGTACCAATTGAGCATCGTTGCAACACCTTGTGGAATCTATGCCACGAAGAATTGAGGCAGTTCTGAAGGCTAAAGGGGGTCCAACCCGTTACTAGCATGGTGTACCTAATAAAGTGGCCGGTGAGTGTATTGCAAAGTGACTTGTTTTTGCGAGCTCTTTAACATAAAAAGCAATCCTTGTAGTGAGACAACCCATTTAAGTTTTTTGGTGCTTTTTTGTGCGGTTTTTGGAATGTTTTTTGGACTGCTTTTGGGCAGTTTTTAATATATGCAAAATGCATATACCTTGTTAAAGCCCTAGGCAGTTTTTCAGCATAACCATCCAAAACCGTAAATAAAACGTCCGGCGCTTTACGTAGACAATAGTACAATTTCTGCCCTGCTCTGTTGTTTTTTGCAACATGTTTCAAAAATGACCAGCAGCAAAAATGAGTAGAAAAACAGACAACAGAACGTTTTTACTATTAAAGTCTATGGGGCCTGTTTTCAGTATTTTGTTCGTTTTCTAAAACCGCTGAAAAAATGACTGAAAAGCTGAGCTGTGGAGACACAGACGGGCAGCAGAGTTGAGGATGTACGGAGGCGAGCAAGAATGCTAGATGCTAGGCCGCAGAGAAGGATGTTGCAGTAGTCTAGACAGGAGATGACAAGGGCATGGACCAGCATTTTTGTAGCATCGAATGTATTACAGTATATCCACCTATTCATTCATATAGATACATGTAAATACAGTCGGAGGAAAAAAGTATTTAGTCAGCCACCAATTGTACAAGTTCTCCCACTTAAAAAGATGAGAGAGGCCTGTAACTGACATCATAGGTCGACCTCAACTATGAGAGACAAAATGAGAAAACAAATCCAGAAAATCACATTGTCTGATTTGGAAAGAATTTATTTGCAAATTGTGCTGGAAAATAAGTATTTGGTCACCTACACACAAGCAAGATTTCTGGCTCTCACAGACCTTAAACTTCTTCTGTAAGAGGCTCCTCTGTCCTCCACTCATTACCTGTAGTAATAGCACCTGTTTGAACTTGTTATCAGTATAAAAGACACCTGTCCACAACCTCAAACAGTCACACTCCAAACTCCACTATGGTGAAGACCAAAGAGCTGTCAAAGGACACCAGAAACAAAATTGTAGCCCTGCACCAGGCTGGGAAGACTGAATCTGCAATAGGCAAGCAGCTTGGTGTGAAGAAATAAACTGTGGGAGCAATAATTAGAAAATGGAAGACATACAAGACCACTGATAATCTCCCTCCATCTAGGGCTCCACGCAAGATCTTACCCCGTGGGGTCAAAATGATCACAAGAACGGTGAGCAAAAATCCCAGAACCACACGGGGGGACCTAGTGACCTGTAGAGAGCTGGGACCAACGTAACAAAGGCTACCATCAGTAACACACTACGCCATCAGGGATTCCTGCAGTGCCAGACGTGTCCCCTGCTTAAGCCAGTACATGTCCGGGCCCGTCTGAAGTTTGCGAGAGAGCATTTGGATGATCCAGAAGAGTATTGGGAGAATGTCATATGGTCAGATGAAACCAAAATAGAACTGTTTGGTAGAAACACAACTCATCGTGTTTGGAGGAGAGAGAATGTGGAGTTGCATCCAAAGAACACCATACCTACTGTGAAGGGGGGCAACATCATGCTTTGGGGCTGTTTCTCTGCAAAGGGACCAGGATGACTGATCCGTGTACATGAAAGAATGAATGGGGCCATGTATCGGGAGATTTTGAGTGCAAACCTCCTTCCATAAGCAAGGGCATTGAAGATGAAACGTGACTGGGTCTTTCAGCATGACAATGATCCCAAGCACACCGCCAGGGCAACGAAGGAGTGGCATCTTAAGAAGCATTTCAACCCCATAGAAAATATTTGGAGGGAGTTTGGAAAGTCCGTGTTGCCCAGACACAGCCCTAAGACATCACTGCTCTAGAGGAGATCTACATGGAGCAATGGGCCAACATACCAGCAACAGTGTGTGCCAACCTTGTGAAGACTTACAGAAAACGTTTGACCTCTGTCATTGCCAACAAAGGATATAGAACAATTGAGATGAACGTTGGTTATTGACCAAATACTTATTTTCCACCATAATTTGCAAACAAATTCTTTCCAGATCAGACAATGTGATTTTCTGGATTTGTTTTCTCATTTTGTCTCTCACAGTTGAGGTCGAACTATGATGGCAATTACAGGCCTCTCTCATCTTTCTAAGTGGGAGAACTTGCACAGTTGGTGGCTGACTAAATACTTTTTTCCCCACTGTATGTAGTATAGTATACCCACCTAATCATTTATATAGATGCATGTACACAGTTGAGTCACATTATTATGACCAGTAGAGTAACCTCTATGCACAGCACGGACAGCAGCTAGATAGGCTCATTAAGGTCCTGCTAGGTTGTCCCAGGTATGTAGAGCCATTCTGACTGCATCCTACAGCTGCTAGAGGGTCTCTAGAACCAACATCACAATCCTGGGGCTCCCACAGATGCTCAATTGGGTTAAAGTCTGGAGAACCAGGGTAGTACTTGGAAGCCTTGGTCATACTCTTCAAACCAATATCGGACATTTCTTGCTATGTGACATGTCACATTGTCTTGCTGAAAGATCTCCTCCGCCCCAGAGAAGACAATCGGGATGTATGGGTGTATGTGATCTGCAAGGATGGATTCATACTCCTATTGGGTGAGAGTCCCTTCCATATGGATAAGTGGCCAAGAGAATGCCACTAAAACATCCCCCAGATCATAATGCTGCAATCACCAGCTTGTGTTCTTCCAGCAATTGTTGCAGGGTGTTTGTTCTCTGTTGTGCAGTTTTTTTTTGTAAGAAATGCTGCCCTCCTTGACCCGAAAGCCAATTATCATTCCTTTCTGCGACTCTGATTAAGCACTTCTTTTACCCATGACGGCAATGAGGGATGTGGGTGCAGACTATCACACACTTTATATACCCACCAAGCCAGCTCGCCACACACGGCTTCTTTCACGAGCTATGTGCTGCCAACGTCAAAAGTAGGAAGTGGTCATAAGAATGAGAGTCTGTGTACATATGTAGCAGTGCTGAGCTGTTCATGAGTATAGCTATGTAAGACTACTGACAGAAGAAAAAGAACAAAAAATAAGCAGTGTATGATTATATTACATGGTCATCATACATTTAAATTATGAGAAGGTAATACTACATTTTCTACTGCTGGATGAATGAGTGGTCACATGGAGCATTACCTAATGATAACAGTGACCAGCAGATCGCCCAGGAAGCTTCACTCTAGAAATGGTTGTCTAAATGATTATTGATAATATTCTAGCTTTCTACAGCCACCACTAGGGGGAGATGAATGCATACAGATTTATACAGCTCCCCATTCTAGCTGTATAGAATTTAACAATGGCAAATCCCTTTTTTGGGGGCTGCAGGAAGACTTTTATCATTTGGAGGAGTTGTCCAGGGCCGTTCCTAGGCTCAATTTCACTCAGGGCGAGGTGAAGACATTTTGCCCCCCCCCCCCCTCCCCTGTAACATATGGCACCACAGTGCATCACCATAAACCAAAGCCAAAATATACAAAAAGCTTTACCACAATGTGCTACGTATAAAACTACTAAATAATAGTCCTACAGTTACCAAATAACACCGCTACACCAACCAGAATCCCAAGACCACTAAGACCACATATCACCAACACACAGTGACCGAATAATACCACCACACCATGACCACATATCACCAGCACATAGTGACTAAATAATACAAACTGACCATTACTGAGTATAAACCATTATACTACAACTAATATTACCGCCATACAGTGACCACACAATGATGGATACCAGTGTACACAGGCTCTGCAGGCATATAAATAATTACAGTAAAGTTATATATAGTGACTCACAGGAGACGTCTCTGAAGAGTTGTTCTCTTTCTCTTCTTCTTCTTTTCCATCTGTCCCAGACGCCATGACGACTACTCCCGACTCTTCACTGTAAAATTTACAAAACAAACATCTTAAGACTCCTCAATTTATCAGCACTTCTCTACCAATTCCTATCTCTATACAAACTCCCCATCTATAGCACCTCATATGGTAGCCATGTAATATGCCCCCTGTAGCCACGTAGTAGCCTCCTATAGCCACGTAGTAGCCTCCTATAGCCAGGTAGTAGCCCCCTGTAGCCAGTGATGCCCCCCTTGTAGCCAGTGATGCCCCCCTTGTAGCCAGTGATGCCCCCCTTGTAGCCAGTAGATGCCCCCCCCCTTGTAGCCAGTAGATGCCCCTGTAGCCAGTGATGCCCCCCTTATAAGTAATTATAAAATAACAAAAAATTACTCACCAGACCTCGGTCCGCTCGTCCAGCTCCGGGAGCTGCTGAGCGGTGTAAGCACCGGGACGTCATCACGCTGCTTACGCTGCACGCAGCTCCCAGGGATCTCCTCGGCGGCAGAGCTGCCTCTGCCGCCGAGGGGACGCAGCGTCACAGGGGGCGCGGTGAAAGCCATGCGCCCCCTGTGACTCCGATACAGGGGGAGGAGTCAGGACGGGAACGATCCGTCCCGTCTCCTCCTCCATCTGACAGCTGCTGCCTCTGCGCGTAACAGCCGCGCAGAGTCAGGGGCGCTTCTCCGGGCGGGCAGTGCGGGCGGTAACGGCGCCTCCCTCGGGTGAGCGGAGCCTCGCCGCCCCGGGCGGTCGCCCGCCCTGCCCACCCCAAGGAACGGCCCTGGAGTTGTCCGTTAGTTTTAAAAGAAGTTACTGGTCCCGAACCTTAAAAATGGAAGAACAAATACTTATCTCTGAAGGCTGCAACGTCCCAGTGCCATCACCAGTCCCAGTGTTCCCTGCCATTGATGTTGCCTTCCTCAATTAGCTGATACTTAGGCCAATCGGTGACTGATGAAGGTGACACCATTGGCGGTCAGCATCGGGAGTGACGGGGACACTAGAATGGAGGGGTCTTCACAGGAGCCTTAACATTTTTCAATCCTTAACCCCTCTGCAACCACCCACTTTCTTTTGACGGCGGGCGGATCGTGTTCTCTGTCGGCTGCGACACCAAAAGATGTCCCTACAGTCAGAGGAGTTTTGCAGCGAGCAGAGCAGTCGTTGTGAATGGCAGGGACAGGAGGAAGCCTCCGATTCCTGGCATTTAACACTTTGATCAAAAGGGATTCCCCTGCTTCTTCGAGTTACCAGAATTCCCAGTGACCTGATGGAGCCTGGGGAGTCTCTATACAGTCAGCCCTGTGGACCTAGAGTAGCCTCAGGGCTGTCTGCATAGTAATTCTGCTGTCAGGGCACAGTGTTTGCTGCCCTGACTCCTGCCTATGTCATACTGACACAGAATATAATGTATTAGTATACAGGAGTATGAAAATACATTACTGAGCGTAAAATAGTTATTCCTTAATGGGATCAAAAATAAAGTTAAAAAAAAAGTGTATAAAAATAATTAAAAAAATTGTCTGCGTTACACAAAAAACTCTACACAAATTAGGTATCCACACGACCGTAATAACCTTAACCCCTTACCGCCGGAGCCAGTTTTGGCCTCTCTGACAGAGCCCCATTTTTTAAATCTGTCATGTGTCACTTTATGTGAGAATAACTTTTTGACACTTTAACCTATCCATGTGATTCAGAGACTGTTTTCTCGTGACACATTGTGCTTTAAGATAGTAAGAAATTTTGGTCCAAAAAATGCTTGTTTATTTGTGAAAAATATCAAATTATCGTGAAAAATTTACCAATTTCAAACTTCAAAAATTTCTGCATGTAAGACAGATGGTTATTCCACTTAAAATAGCTTATAACTAGCATCTACCATATGTCTGCTGTAGTTTGGCATCATTTTTTTAAATGTCTTTTTTTTTTTTACGACATTAGGGGGCTTATAAATTTAGTAGTAATTTTCAAATTTTCAAGAAAATTTGCAATATACAATTTTTAGGGACCAGTCCAGTTCTAACGTGACTTTGATTGACCTGTATGTTAGATACCCCCATAAATGACCTCATCTAAGAAATTACACCCCTTAAAGTATTCAAAACCGCATTTAGGAAGTTTATTAACCCATTAGGTGTTTCACAGGAATTAAAGCAAAGTGGAAGTGAAATTTCAAAATTTCACTTTTTTGCAGATTTTCAATTTTTATACATTATTGACAAGAATACGGTAAATGTGATCAGGTAGATGCAAATTAATATTGATTCCCCAGATTCTGCCGTTTTCAGAGATATCCCATATGTGGCCCTAGTGCATTATTTGGCTCAACCACAAGCCCCAGAATAGGAGGAGCACCTACTGGACTCTGGGGCCTCATTTTCATTACGATTTTATTTAGGGGCCATTTCAAGTTTGCGGACACCCTAAGGTTCCAAAACTCAATAAATACCCCTAAAAAGACCCCATACTGGAAACTACACCCCTTAAGGAATATATCCAGGGGTGCAGTGAGTATATCGACCCCACAGGCGTTTCACAAATTTTTTTAGCATTCGGCTCTGAAAATAAAAAAATATATATTTTTTACAATAATCTGCAATTTTTGCTGAAAATGTTTAATTTTTACAAGGAATCTTGGAAAAAAAGCCCCAAAATTGTGTTACGCAATTTCTTCCAAGTTCGGCAATACCCTACATGTGGGTGTAAACTGCTGTTTGGGCGCATGGCAGGGGGTACAAGGGAGGGAGCGCTATTTGGCTTTTGGCGCACAGATATATTGGTGGGGCCATGTCGCATTTACAAAGCCCCCAAAGTACTAGAACAGGTGAAACCTTCCAGAAGTTTCCCCATTTTGGATTCAACACCCCTCAGGGATCTCATCTAAGGGTGTATTTTGCCTGTTGGGTGTACAGGTGTTCCGTCGTTTTTTTTTTTAGCATTGGGCCATGGAAATGGAGGGGGGAAACGCAGTTCCGCCATTGTTTTTGGGCTTCATTTTTACAGTATTCGCCATACGGGATAAATGACGGGATAACTTTACTATGGGGGTCGGTACAATTACAATGATATAAATTTTATATAGTTTTTTATGTTTTATTACTTTTACACAATAGAAGCGAGTTTTATAAAAAGTTGCGTTTTTATGTTGTCCTATTCTGACAGCCACAGCTTTCTTAATTTTTTGCATATGGAGCTGCTTGTGGGCTTGTTTTTTACGAGATGAGTTGATGTTTTTATTGGTACCATTACGGGCGGCATGTGATGCTTTGATCACTTTTTATTAAGGTTTTTGTGAGGCATTTTGTACAAAATACAGCAATCCTGGTAGTGTTTTTATTTTTATTTTTTACAGCGTTCAATGTGCGGTATAAATGACATGCTAGTTTTATTCAGCAGGTTGAAACGATTACAGCGATACCACATTTGTATATTTTTTTAATGTTTTACTGCTTTTACACAATAAAAACACTTTTATTTGAAAAGGAAACCACGTTTTTGCATCGCCGCAGTCTGAGAGCCATAACTTTTTTATTTTTCTGTTTATGGAGCTGTATAGGGACTTTTTTTTTTGCGGGATGAATTGACGTTTTTATTGGTATCATTTTTGGGAGGACAAGACTTTATGATCGCTTTTAAATCCGTTTTTTGGAAGGCAGGGTGAAGAAAATACTGCAAACCTAGCAGTGTTTTTTATTTTTATTTTTAATAGCGTTCACCGTGCAGTATCCGTGACAAGTTAGTTTTACTCTGTGGGTTGAGCCGATTACGGTGATACTCAATTTATGTAGTTTTTTTATTTGAAAGCACAATTTTTTTTTTTTAAAAAAAGTGTTTTTATTGTGTAAAACAATATTTATGCATCGCTATCTTCTAATAGCCAGAACTTTTTTATTTTTCCGTATACAGAGCTGTGTAAGGACTTTTTTTTTGCGGGATGAACTGACGTTTTAATTGGCATCACTTTGATGTTGATATGAGTTTTTGATTACTTTTTACTCCATTTTATGTGCTGCAGGATGAACAAAAATCGCAATTCTGTGACTGTTTTTTTGGTTTTTTTTTACGGCGTTCACTGTACGGGTTAATTAACATGACAGATTTATAGGGTGGGTCGTTACGCACGCGGCGATACCAAATATGGGTACTTTATTTATTTTTGATCTTTTTGGGGGCGATTGGCGTTTGTAAAGGGGAAAAGGGCGATGTACGTGTTTTTATTTTATTTTTTGTGTTTGTGTTTTACTTTTTTACACTTTTTTTTAACTTTTTCACACTGTTTACACTTTTCCCCAGGGGGGAATTGCATGAACGATTGTCAGATCGTTCATGCAATAGGAGATCAGCATACAGCTTATAGCTGTATGCTGGTCTCCATGACAACTGTCTGTCACGCTGCCCACAATGCATTGTGGGCATCGTGACGTCACCAGACAACCCGGATGCTGTCATTCAGCATCCGGGCTGTCTGGTAGGAGACCGGTACCGGCGCTCAGCGCCGTTACTGCGCCGAGATCGGCGGGCAGCAGGAGCTCACTCCGGCCGTGGGGGATGCGGCATGATGCCAGCGGTAATATACCGCTGGTTCCATGCCGCGATCTTGCGCGCTCCGCCTGTGAGCGTGCAAGATCCGCTTGACGTACTCATACGGCAATTTGCGGGAACCCCTACCCGACATTGCCGTATGAGTACGACAAATGTCGGTAAGGGGTTAAAGTTGTCTCATTACAAGGATTGCTTTATATGTTAAAGATCTTGCAAAAACAAGTCACTTTGCAATATGTGTCCATTAACAATATCCTAATTATTCCTAGATATCCCCTCTTGTATGGGCTGCATTAGCTCCTCAGGTCACCATAGCTACAGACCTGTTTGATCTCTCCTGGCAGGCTGCCAGCGCCGGTTGCTATAGCTACAGACCTGGTGTCCTCAGCAGCTCGTCAGGGAAGGCTAATAGTAACCAGTAAACACGCCCCTGAAATTGAACAGGATTGTGGTAAGATGAATCAATGTAGTGAGACAACCCTTTTAAGAATTAAACAGATTATTTAGTGTGAGATGTGAATGTGTAAAAACAAATGCAGAAAAACTAGTTTTTTATGTTCATGTGTAAAATTTTATTTTTTTTAAATTATACAGTAGTTTATATGTAAACTTAAACTACTTCACCCAAAAATTCAACTTCTACCGCCTAAAAAAAAGTCCTCATACAAACTGCGTCATTGAAAAAATAGTTATGACTGTTGAAACGCAGGGAAGCAAAAACTAAAAACTTTAGCTAAAAACTTTAGCTGGTTATTAAGACCTTTTCAAACCTGGTGCTTAAGGAGTTAAGACTCCTTGACAGGCAGAACCTTTTTAAAACTATTGGACAGCCCCTTGAAAGGAAATGGTTCATGTACAGGCAGTCCCCTTGTTATGAACGGGATAGGGACTGTAGGTTTGTTCTTAAGTTGAATTTGTATGTAAGTCGGAACAGGTATACAGTGCCTTGCGAAAGTATTCGGCCCTCTTGAACTTTTCAACCTTTTGCCACATTTCAGGCTTCAAACATAAAGATACAGACCAAAAGTTTGGGCACACCTTCTCATTCCAACAGTTTTCTGTATTTTTATGACTATAAAAATTGTAGATTCACACTGAAGGCATCAAAACTATGAATTAACACATGTGGAATTATATACTTCACAAAAAAGCGTGAAACAGCTGAAAATATGTCTTATATTCTAGGTTCTTCAAAGTAGCCACCTTTTGCTTTGATTACTGCTTTGCACACTCTTGGCATTCTCTTGATGAGCTTCCGGAGGTAGTCACCTGAAATGGTCTTCCAACAGTCTTGAAGGAGGTCCCAGAGATGCTTAGCACTTGTTGGCCCTTTTGCCTTCACTCTGCGGTCCAGCTCACCCCAAACCATCTCGATTGGGTTCAGGTCTGACTATGGAGGCCAGGTCATCTGGCGTAGCACCCCATCACTCTCCTTCTTGGTCAGATAGCCCTTACACAGTCTGGAGGTGTGTTTGGGGTCATTGTCCTGTTGAAAAAATAAATGATGGTCCAACAAAACGCTGCCGCTGCAAGATGTTGTGGTAACCATGCTGGTTCAGTATTCCTTATATTTTGAATAAATCCCCGACAGTGTCACCAGCAAAGCACCCCCACACCATCACCCCTCCTCCTCCATGCTTCACGGTGGGAACCAGGCGTGTAGAGTCCATTCGTTCACCTTTTCTTTGTCGCACAAAGACACGATGGTTGGAACCAAAGATCTCAAATTTGGACTCGTCAGACCAAAGCACAGATTTCCACTGGTCTAATGTCCATTCTTTGTGGTCTTTAGCCCAAACAGGTCTCTTCTGCTTGTTGCCTGTCCTTAGCAGGGGTTTCCTAGCAGCTATTTTACCATGAAGGCTGCTGCACACAGTCTCCTCTTAACAGTTGTTGTAGAGATGTGTCTGCTACTAGAACTCTGTGCGGCATTGACCTGGTCTCTAATCTGAGCTGCTGTTAACCTGCGATTTCTGAGGCTAGTGACTCGGATGAACTTATCCTCCGCAGCAGAGGTGACTCTTGGTCTTCCTTTCCTGGGGCGCTCCTCATGGGAGCCAGTTTCTTTGCAGCGCTTGATGGTTTTGGCCACTGCACTTGGGAACACTTTCAAAGTTTCCCCAATTTTTCGGACTGACTGACCTTCCTTTCTTAAAGTAATGATGGCCACTCGTTTGTCTTTACTTAGCTGCTTTTTTCTTGCCATAATAGAAATTCTATCAATCCATTCAGTAGGACTATCAGCTGTGTATCCACCTGACTTCTGAACAACACAACTGATGGTCCCAACCCCATTTATAAGGCAAGAAATCCCACTTATTAAACCTGACAGGGCACACCTGTGAAGTGAAAACCATTTGAGGTGACTGCCTCTTGAAGCTCATCAAGAGAATGCCAAGAGTGTGCAAAGCAGTAATCAAAGCAAAAGGTGGCTACTTTGAAGAACCTAGAATATAAGACATATTTTCAGTTTCACACTTTTTTGTTAAGTATATAATTCCACATGTGTTAATTCATAGTTTTGATGCCTTCAGTGGGAATCTACAATTTTTATAGTCCTGAAAATACAGAAAACTGTTGGAATGAGGTGTGTCCAAACTGTACTGTATGAAATTTTAATTTTTTTGTGAAGAAACAACAAGTGGGACACAATTGTGAAGTGGAACAAACCTATTGGATATTTTAAACTTTTGTAAAAAAAAAACCTGAAAACTGGGGCGTGCAAAATTATTTGGCCCCTTTACTTTAAGTGCATCTGTGTGTAATCAAGTCTCTGTATAAATGCACCTGCTCTGTGATAGTCTCAGGGTTCTGTTTAAAGTGCAGAGAGCATCATGAAGACCAAGGAACACACCAGGCAGGTCCGTGATACTGTTGTGGAGAAGTTTAAATCCGGATTTTGATACAAAAAGAGTTCCCAAACTTTAGACATCCCAAGGAGCACTGTGCAAGCGATCATATTGAAATGGAAGCAGTATCAGACCACTGCAAATCTACCAAGACCCAGCCGTCCCTCTAAACTTTCATCTCAAACAAGGAGAAGACTGATCAGAGATGCAGCCAAGAGGCCCATGATCCCTCTGGATGAACTGCAGAGATCTACAGCTGAGGTGGGAGAGTCTGTCCATAGGACAACAATCAGTCGTATACTGCACAAATCTGCCCTTTATGGAAGAGTGGCAAGAAGGAGCCATTTCTCACAGATATCCATAAAAAGTTCACAATTGAGTCCCACTTGTTGATTCTTCACAAAAAAAATTAAATTTTGTATCTTTATGTTTGAAGCCTGAAATGTGGCAAAAGGTTGGAAAGTTCAAGGGGGACGAATACTTTCGCAAGGCACTGTATTTATTAAATGTAACTCCAGTACAAAAGTTTTTTTTTTTTTTTTTTAGTTTATGATGCAGGAAAGGGTTTTTACATTTGTTTTGCTGTCTGTGCCCCTGTCAGGAAGATTTCACCTCATTTTCACCCCATGTGCTGCTGTGGCTTGTCATTCCACAGCTACTATTTGCTGTGGAACTACAAGTACCAGCATGCCCCATAAGTATCCATTTATAACTAGGGGACATATATAGTTTTTAGTTTAAGTAATTGGGTAGAAGTATAGTAAACACTTCTCTGGAGGCGGCCATATCTGAGCCATACACTTCTATCCTGTATTGTCTGTATAGACGATACAGCAAAGTGTGCGTCATTTATGGCAGCTGCGCTGAATGAGGTTATAGATTACAGTCTCCAGTAAGAGATGGAGTACAGCAGCATCCCCTGAGACCTGGACCAGGGAGCTGCACACAAGATGTCTCCTCCATCACTGCATGCTTTCCTCTTGTATTCAAGCTACTAGATGAACAGCTATGAAAAAAATTTGTTCACAATTGCCAACAGAATGATCAAATTTTTTAAATCTTAGATTATCCAGGAGGGACACTCTGAGCCTTATCTGTGGGTATAGTGTATTTACTCTGCATTATCTAGGCCTCTAGCAGTAGCTTATTAAAGGGGTTGTCTCACTACAAGGATTGTTTTTTATGTTAAAAATCTTGCAAAAACAAGTCACTTTGTAATATATGTCCAACGTATTCCTAGATATCCCCTCTTGCATGGGCTGCATCAGCTCCTCAGGTCGCTATAGCTACAGACCTATTCGATCTCTCCTGATAGGCTGCCAGCACTGGTTGCTATAGCTACAGACCTGGCTTCTACTGCAGCCTAGTAGAAGACAATAAACGCCCCTGAATTCAAAATAAAACCCAGACAACAGGACTGAGGTAAGATGAATCGATGTAGTGAGACAACCCCTTTAACTCGTCTGCCCTCTAATATTAATGACATTACTTTGCTGACCTTGTCTCAATCTATACAGCAAAGCTGACAAGCGAGCTGCTGAAAACTGGAATTGTCAGCTTATTGAGACTGCTTTAGTGATCACTGTAAAAACTGCAATGTTTCTGAGAGCAAGATAGTAACCAAAGAAACTTGTGTGCATTTAAATCAGATAAAATGTTTCTTATCTCCTGATCAGGGCAATAACAAAAGAACAATGTATTAAGAAAAAGTCTTCAATTACCTGTCCCTACATGTTGAAAGCATCTTTGTAGTGAGAAAATCCCTTTAAGATCTTTCTTTTATTCACTTGACCGCTAATGGATATTCCATGACCCAGATGTTTAAAACCCTTCATGTATTCTATGACCTGTTGATTTACTAAAAGCATTAAATTATGACTCACCCAAAGAGGCCAAAATTGATGCAAACCAAAAAATGTCTCCCAGTAATGGTGGGATGAACAGAATGCTCCCCATGGTATCTCCATATGTTTCCTGCAGAGGATCCATCATCGTCACATAATTTTTAGACCTCATTGGCTTAACAAAGAAAAGTGCACCTGGAAGATAATAAAATACACATCATTATCCAAGGGAGGATACCTATATGATGAGAGTGTTCAGGACTATTGCAAAAAAAACATCAACGTCAGGGGACCATACCACCAGCACCAGCAATATGATTCTAGTGCTGGGATTTTGAAGGAATAAACTAATAACTAAACTTGATTTCCTTAAAGGGGTTTTATCGCTACAAAGATCATGTCTCAGATTATGGGGACAATAAAAATAAGCACTTTTGTAATTGGGTTTCATTACCTCAGTCACTTGGTTTAGCAGATATGAGCTTTTCTGTAAAATATGTGTCTGCTGCTGCTGCTGCTGCTGCTCGGGACACGCCCCCTAGCTGGATCCCGCCCCCCCTAGACACGCCTCCTGCACTGTGATAGGCTGGCTGACATTTCGTTCAGCCTGTTGGGATACGCCCCCATAGAGGAAACGCCCCAGCCACGCCCCCTGCACTGTGATTGGCTGCCTGCACAATCTGTGTTTTCTCCCCTCTGAGCTGTTAAAATCGATACTGAAACCAAGGTCTGCTGGCTCTATACTCATCTCCCAGCTCTAGGGTGAATGATCTGGGCAATGACTGCCTGTTTAAGTCATAGATCCCCTCATATAACACAGTATTATAGAGTCTCCAGGGGGAGAGGAGGAGCGGAGGGCAGTGTGTATTCCTCCATATAAAACAGGAAGGGAAGATCTCTCCTTAAGGAGAGCACCGAACGAACGGCTTGTAGAGTTTTTGTTTTGCCTTTTCGCCCTCTACTTAGCATCTGCATATCACAAGGCATTATGGGAAAGGGGCTGAGAAGCCCACAGCGCCCTCTGTTGGTTGTAGCAAATCCTCAATGACCCACCGAATCTTGAGAAAGCAAAAAGGATTTTTTAGCCAAGCCAGTATCTCTCATCTACAGACAACGCTGTTTCGGGATTTTTGTCCCTCTTCAGTGCAGAGTAGAGAACAGTAACACAGACAGCAGCCTGGTAACAGAGGGGAATGGAGGGGGCAGTGTACACTCCTCACATGTCTCATTAGTTCAGGCTGTGTGTATAACTGTATATATCACAGCAAGGAGCTTGTGGAGTCAGCCTGAAGCTCTGCAGACACATGACAAGCATGCAGGAGGCTATATAGCTGTCCTCTGAAGACACATTAAAAGCATGCAGGAGGCTGAGGAGCTGTCCTCTGCAGACATCCTTCTGCTTCTACTGCCTCACCCAGAATGATGATGTCACAGGTCTTCAGTGAGGAGAGACACGCCTCCTGGCAGGAGAGACTCGCCCTTGGATTTCAAATTCAATCTCAGAATTAGCTGAACAGCATGAAAAGTTCAAACGATAAAACTCCTTTAAGATGGAGCCAGACCATCAGGAAATAGAGAAGATGGAAACTGAAGAACAAAGCCATCTCTCAGATGCAAGAACAGAATAACTGGTACCAGGTTACCAGACCTGTGCAACTAATTAGTTTGACACAGTTCGATCTCCATGGGACTGTAAAACTCTGTCAATACATTCAGAAACTGGACAAGCTCTCAGGAGTTTAAGAATGTGCCTGTACCACCACCTTCGGTTCCAGAAGCTCATAGAGTTGCCCCATGATTAATCATTTAGTTGAACCCTACCAGTCTCAATTCTCCCAATGAGTTGCATCTTGTGCTGCATTTACAATGCATATACAATGCACTCACATCTGACCGCACCTATATGAGGTTGTTGGACATCTCATTCTAAAACCATGGACATTATTATGGAGTTGGGCCAAGTTATATGGCTACAGCAGCCTCCACTCTTTGTGCAGAGGGGCACAGTCCTGCTAGAAGAAGGAAGAGCCTTCCTCAACTGGTGCCACAAAGTTGGAAGTGACAATGGTGTACAGTGTCTTGGCATTAATATTGTCCTTCATTGGAAATAAGGGTCCCAATCCCTAAAACCAACCCTTATAATTATTGCTTTTTCACCAGATTTTACAGTAGGCATCATATGTTCTGGCAGGTAGCTTTCTCCGGGCATACACTAAAGGGGTTGTCTCACTACAAGGATTGTTTTTTATGTTAAAAATCTTGCAAAAACAAGTCACTTTGTAATATATGTCCAACCTATTCCTAGATATCCACTCTTGCATGGGCTGCATCAGCTCCTCAGGTCGCTATAGCTACAGACCTGTTTGATCTCTCCTGATAGGCTGCCAGCACTGGTTGCTATAGCTACAGACCTGGCTTCTGCTGCAGCCTAGTAGAAGCCAGTAAACACGCCCCTGAATTCAAAATAAAACCAAGAAAACAGGACTGAGGTAAGATGAATCGATGTAGTGAGACAACCCCTTTAACTCGTCTGCCCTCTAATATTAATGACATTACTTTGCTGACCTTGTCTCAATCTATACAGCAAAGCTGACAAGCGAGCTGCTGAAAACTGGAATTGTCAGCTTATTGTGACTGCTTTAGTGATCACTGTAAAAACTGCAATGTTTCTGAATAGTCATATGAAAACCAAACACCAGCAGCACTAAAAAAGAGGATTAGAATAGGAAACTTAGGACCCTATGTATGAAAACTGTCTAGGTGTAACACTTTCTCTGTTGCCCATAGCAACCAGAGCGCCCCTTTCATTTTTTTCAGAGCACTATATTAAATGAAAGCTCATCTCTGATTGGTTGCCATGAGCTCTGATTGGTAGCCGTGGGCTCTGATTGGTTGCTATGAGCTCTGATTGGTTGCTATGAGCTCTGATTGGTTGCTATGGGTTCTGGTTGCTATGAGCTTTGATTGGGTGCTGTGAGCTCTGTTTGGTTACTATAAGCTTTGATTGGGTGCTGTGAGCTCTGTTTGGTTGCTATGAGCTTTGATTGCTTTCTATGGGCTCTGGTTGCTATGGGCAACAAAGACAGTCTTAGAACTAGACAGTTTTCATACATGAGGCCCATAATTTCTGATGATACATTCTCTTTCATGGTGGAGAGCACTGCAGCAAGTCCTTGATCAGGCACTTGAAGGCAATACTACCTGCCCTGAGTCAGTGGATTTTCTATGCTATATTGGAGAAATGCTATATTTGTTTCACACTGGGATGTGGCAGTCAAACCTCCCTGACCATTATGTCTCCCATGTGAGCGTGAAACATTTCTGATAGGGTATGTTCACACGGCGCTTGTTAAATACGGATTTGGATATGTTTTACATGCCGAAAAACGGACTCCAATACATATTTAACCCCTTAATGCCAAGACCTATTTTTTCACGTTCGTTTTTCCCTCCCCGCATTCCCAGAGCCATCTTTTTTTTTTTTTTAAATCTAGATAGACACATCAGGGCTTTTATTTTGCGGGACAAGATGCACTTTCCAATAGTGTTATTCATATTACCATAGAATATACTAGGAAACGGCAAAAAAATTCTAAGTGGGGCAAAATGTGAAAAAAGTACTTGCGCCATGTTTGCGGTTGTTTTGCTTTTACGGCGTCCAATCTTTGTATTCCGGAGGTTGATACGCATCCGGCAATACCAAAGATATACGGTTATGTTTTGGTGGCGTAAAAAAAATTCCAAACATAATTTCTATTTCTGTAATTTGCGCAGCGGCGCCATTTTCTGCAACCAATAACTTTTTTGTACTAACACCTACAAACTTGAGTGAGCCGACATTTTTTGCGGGCAGAAGTGTACTTTTTATTGGTAACAGTTTGGAATGCATGCGACTTTTCTGATTTAAATTTATTACAATTTTTAGGGGACGTGAAATGACCAGAAAGCCGCAGTTTTGGAATTTTTTTTTCTTCTATGGTGTTCAGCGTACCGGATAAATAATGTTATATTTTAATAGATCGGACTTTTTCGGACGCGGCGATATCAATTATGTGTAACTTTTTTTTTTTTTTTTTGTAAAATGGCAAAAGGGTTGATTAGAACTTTTACTATTTTTTTTTTTACACTTTTTTTTTTTTTTTTTTTAAATACTTTGAGTCCCCCTAGGGCGCTTCACCACTAGGGGGCGCGATCATTTATACAGCCTAATGCATTGTAATACAATGCATTGGGGTGTACAAATATGGCGGTTTTACTACTTTCTGCCCCAGGCAGGAAGTAGCAAAGCAGAAAACATGGTGATGATGGAACCCTTCACAACGTTTCCAGCTGCCATATTAACAGATCGGGAGCCCACAATTTTGCTGTGAGCGCTCCAATCGCAGTGAGGAACGTTGCGCGGCACAGTTTCTGATTGATTTAGATGTCGGGGCCATTTTTTGCCATAGAATCTAAGGGCTTAAACATAGATGGTACTGGTGCTGTAACCAGCTACTAATTGCAGCTAACACCTGCCTCGTATGTAGCATAATCGCTATGAAACACCTTAGGGCATGTCCCCACGGCACGGGTTTTTTGGCCGGTTTTTCAGACAGTTTGCGGTTTTGCAAACCATCTGAAAAACCGTCCACAAACGAACACAACAGGCTTTTATGGAAAACCCGTGCAGCCGCCCGAAAAACATTCTACATGCACCTTCATCCGTCCGCTTTTCGGACTGAATATGTGAATGGGAAGGGGACGGGCTTTTCTCCGCCCCTCGCGGTTAAAAGCAATTCCCCCCCCCCCCCCCGCGGCCGTGTGCACGGCACAAAAAACGAACAAATACCGGTCACATAAACCGACCGGTATTTGTCCATTGCTGTTTAAAGGGCCCCTTACTGGCATTAGGACGTACTTGCCAAGTCTTAAATTAACAATTTCAAGTGGATTACTTTTTCCCCATGTGAAAAACGTACTCGAGTAGATGACTGGTCAATTACTCAGCGATATTCGCATAAAAAAAAAAAAAAAAAAAAAAAAAAAAAAAAAAAAAAAAAAAAAAAAAAAAAAAAAAAAAAAAAAAAAAAAAAAAAAATTTTCTAGAAATGGATTAGCCTTTTCCCCCCCCGTCGTAAATAATCATATTGTGCGGGGGGATAAATGACTTCAATTAACCAGCGAATACGCGCCGCTACTAATGCATGTTTATGGGGCCGGCGGGCTGCCGCCCCCTCCATCCCCTGCGGGAGTACACGCTGATCAGCGCAAGCTCCCGAAAGACACAATGTACTGCGGCGCATACCATACGCGCCACAATACATCGTGTGAACATAGCCTAACAAAGGAGTCATTTTCATTAACGCTCCTGCATCTAGACATTGCTGTGACAAACCTTTCATGGCTCCACCTGCTGTTCTTTTGACCTCCTATCAGAATGTCCAGTGTTGGCGGTCACACATGCTCAGTAGCTTTTTCCCATCATCCGAATCGTTTTGTACAGGGGTGGAGTCGTGATTTTGGCTATTGTACAGGGCAGCCTATAAGAAACGCCGTCTTCTAACCAGGTTGCTACACATTGGGTGGACTTTCTGAGGGGAATTTAAAAGAAATGCAGGGGGCAATATCTAAGCACAGCTGCAGTTTCTGTAAACCATTCCAATGAAATCTTGTTGTGTATTTGGTAATGTAACAGAGGAAATTAAAAGGCTGTTCCAGGACTGATCAATGCTTGTTCATCCAATGGGGTATCAGTAAAAAATAGAAGCTAAGACTCCTACTTACCTCCTGGATGTTTACGGTCACTCCTGGCTGCTTGTTTGTTTACCTAGGCTGAAGCAATGAACGTTCATAGTTCACGTTACAGCCAATCACAGGCCACAATGTCACCTGCACATCATCGCTGTGGCCTGTGATTGGCTGGAGTGGTCACATCAGCGATATACGTTCATTGCTTCAGCCTAGGTAAACAGACCGGCAGCCGGGATTGACTGGGAGCTTCCGGGAGGTATTTGTCCTCTTCTATTTTTACTCAAACCCAATGGACAAACGAGCATTGATCGGTCCTGGAACACCCATTTTAACTCCTCACCGACACTCACCATAAGCAGCAGGTGCAGACATGTTGTCATGGCAGCCGGGGGGCTTAAAGAAGGCCTAAATAGCTGCAATTTTAGCACTCCTATTACACTCTGCTTTGTGTACACTCTTCTATCTTTCCATTAGTAGATTTATTAACTTTTATTGTCCCATGGTTTAAAAAAGTATAAAAAAAACAAGATGAATTTACAACAAGAAATACTTAATTGACGCGTTTCAGATCTCTAGATAGACCCTGATTCTTAACATTATGAATAATGGTCCATCTAAAGATCCAAAACGTGTCAATCATGTATTTCTTGTCGTAAATTCATCTTGTTTTTTAAACTATGGGACAGTAAGTTACTATTTTGTAATACATCTTCACACCAAGCGCTGGATATCCCAATCTACTATCGTTCTTGCATCGGGTGAGTTTTTCCTTGCACCGGATTATCTGATTGAATTACATGAGTCTATGATAGTACCTTTTCTATGTGTGTTCTATATTTTTGAATATATTTCTGTTGTAGAATGGTGTCCAAGTGATCAAGCCACCAGGTGGCCAAGTACCTTAAGGGGACTAAAACAAAAAAGGTAAAAAAGACAATTTTAAACAATAAAACAAAATTCAAAACAACCTTTGTAAATTTACGAATTCAAAAATTGATAGAAATAAAAAAGTTAAATACAATTGTTATTGCCAAGTTCATTTAAGTCCGATCTATGGATATCAGATATCATTTCTCCTGTAAGGCGAACACCGTAGAAAAAAAAAGAATGCTAAATCTGAAAGTTTTTTTTGGGGGGGTATTTTTCGGTCCTTTTCCCCAAAAATTTTAATAAAAATTGCATGTATCCCAAAATTGTACCAATAAAAACTACAATTCAGCCCAGAAAAAGTGAGTCTTCACTGAGTTCCATAGATGGACAAACTGATTGTAGAAAATGGTGCTGCAGTGCAAATTCAATAAATTAAGAAAATAGTTTTTTTTTAAACTTTTAAAACAAGATATCACTGTGGGCCAACCTGCAGAACATAGAGAGCATGTAGTTTATACCAGTGAACTCCATAAAGACAAAAAAAAACATAAATTGCGTTTATTTTTTCATGCTCCAGCCCACAATTTGTTGGAGGTTGATTTCCCAGTACATTATATGATACAATCAAAGGTACCAATAAAAAAAAAAATTACATCTTGGCCTGCAAAAAACAGGCTTGGACATAAAAATAAAAGTGTTCACTTTTCGAAGATGGAAAGGTAAAAAAAAAAATTAAAAATAAGCAAATATTACTCCTGTAGGAAGAGGTTCATATACAACTACTTTAAAGTGGTTGTCTCACTACAAGGATTGCTGCTTTTTATGTTAAAGATCTTGCAAAAACAAGTCACTTTGCAATATGTGTCCATTACCAGTGTCCTACCTATTCCTAAATATCCCCTCTTGTATGGGCTGCATCAGCTCCTCAAGTCGCTATAGCTACAGACCTGTTTGAATTATCCTGATAGGCTGCCAGCACTGGTTGCTATAGCTACAGACCTGGCTTCTACTGCAGCCTAGTGGAAACCAGTAAACACGCCCCTGAATTCAAAGTGAAACCAAGAAGACAGGACTGAGGTGAGATGAATCAATAGTGAGACAACCCCTTTAAGGTTTGCAACGCAAAGAATCGTAAAGACTGTGCAAGTAAAAGTGAAGCAAAGGGGTCTGCGATCCACACACTATTGCTGTACAAACCTCCTAGTATCAGTCCATGTATATAGTGATTGCAAGTACATATTAACTCCTGCAATAAAGTCAACACTCCTTGCTCTGTTGTCTCTGTGATCACCTTGTGTGTATCTACCAGGGTGGAGATGGTGGGAAATTACATTTCACAGTGAAAATTTTCCACACCCCCAACATCCTTCTCATTCTCCGCTGCAGCTACACCTCCAGATAAGGCTGGGATGGGCAACGTGTTTGTTTTACAGTACGATTACAGGAAGAATTTACAGTCCACGAACACATGGTCTAATGCGAGACTGACAAACATTGTCACTACTTTTTTTTTTTTTTTCTCTTTTTTTTAAACATAATTTTATACTTTCAAACAGTATAACAAATTCTGTAATTTTATATTTACTTTGCTTTACTTATTTGGTGCTGATTTTGAAGATTTATTCTCCATTTACAACCAAAGTGAAATAGAAATTACTTCTTGGAGTCTCTGTGGCTGACAGTACATTTCATGGACATGTGAACTCATCTGAATACCTGCAACTACTTCTATACTATTACTACATTTATAGCAAAAAAACTAAAGAAATATTTTAACTTTAAAAGTAAGAAACAAATTTTTAAATTTATAAATTAATAAATAACTCACGCTTCACTTGTTGGTGCTGTCTGAAGATTAATACTCATTTACAACCCAAGTGACAATCGCGAAATTACTTCTTGCAGTCACATGGCTTGACAGTACATTTCATGTGGATGACTGAAAACCATCTGAGTACCCCAACTTTCTATCCTATTCTAATTTATAGCAAAAAAACTCATAGAAAACTATTTAAGTTTTCCAGCTCAGGTTTTGACATCCGAAGTTATATATTATATACAACAGAAAACATATATAAAAAAAGAAATATAAAAAAAATGAAATATATCCAAATACCTTAAAGGGGTTTTGCCACAAAGTGAGTTCCTAACCTCCTTATCGGCTCAGGGGAGAATATATACAAATCATGCATGTCATGAATGCGGCAGGGGTGAGAGGGAGGGGGGTGAGCAGAGAGTGAGGAAGAAGGGAGCGTCTCAAAAGTTTACAACATTACAACAGTGGATTCTCTATACAGCAGACAGACTCATCAGATAAGAAGTGCAAACAGGCAAGCACGGCCAGATCAGCTCCTGGTGGTGTCTAATATAAACTTTCAGGTAACTAAGGGGGACTGAGCAATGCTGTAGCTCTCAGAGGCTACACTTTTTGTAATCACATATATTTAGAAAAGTGATTAAATACCCATTTTTGAGGATCCCACGTCAACATTACATCATGGCAAAACCCCTTTAATAATTGCTAAATCCAGAGTAGACTATATCTGAGTAATATATTACTATAATTTGGGGAAAATAAGCATTAGATACACTGGCGTTTTTGCAAGTTTTTCTACCTGCAAAAAATGGAGAGGTGTGCAATTTTTATCGTAGGTTCACTCCAACTGTGAGACAGAATCTAAAAAAAAACCAGAAAATCACACTGCATGATTTTTAAATAATTAACATTTTTATTGCGTGAAATAAGTATTTGATCGCCCACCAACCAGCAAGAATTCTGCCTCTCACAGACCTGTTAGGTTTTCTTTAAAGGGGATTTGCCAAGAGACCATTTACGTACCTCCGGTCAGCATGAGAGCAGGATGTAAACAAATCACGCTGAGTCATGAAGCTGGAGGGGAGAGAGGGTGGGGGCGAGTGAGGAGTGAGGAATCCAAGGGAGCGTCTTAAAACTTAAGTGAAATAATAAACAGTACAAGAGTGGATTCTCATGACCCTAAGCAGCGCCTATTCCTCTGCTGCTTACTGGCCAAAAACCTCCAATCCCCCATAACCTTTATCCGAATAAAAACACGGAGACCTTGGCTTGGATAATTCTGGC
Organism: Phyllomedusa bahiana; assembly: GCA_025379985.1. NCBI lineage: Eukaryota > Metazoa > Chordata > Amphibia > Anura > Hylidae > Phyllomedusa > Phyllomedusa bahiana. The sequence continues at coordinate 65,806 of JAODAL010000878.1, forward strand.
CACAGCAGCCATTTTATTTAACAAACACAGTTTAACAAAAACATAATGCAAATGAGCATCTCCAATACCCATTTGCCCGGAACCCCATCACCACGGAAACCATCTTGGGGCTGAGGTCCTTGGAGACATGATATCCAAAACGTACCAGAACCTGGCGACACCATACTTCTTTTCCACCACAGTTTTACCCCCAGCCGCCACCCCCGGCTTCAGGGCACCAAAAGCCACCGCAGGCGGCTACTTCCGTCACCTGCTCCCAAGGACGCTGCCCTGTGGAGCCCCACACTTCGCCAGGCCGGTCCATCCACCAAGTGGGAGCCGAGCGGAGCCTGACTCCTCCACTCCTTTCCACCGACTCCAAGGACCCCAAACCGCCCTGCCACTGTGACGTCTAATAACCACCAGCAAAAAACTTTATTGAACGAACAAACAATTTCTCCCCGGAACAAACCATCTATTCTGCTTCTCCCCCCCCCCCCCAAAATTAGGGGGGGCGGGTGGGGGGCACTGATTTTCTTCACACTGTCCCTGCGTCTGAGCCCGTGCGGCCCGGGGCTCAGCTTATAACTGACTCCGCCCCCTCGTGCCGTGCTAGTCTCTGCCCCCTCGCTCGACTCCGCCCCCTCGCTCGACTCCGCCCCTCACGTCGCGCTAGACTCCGCACCCTAACCTCTCCACGGAACGGTGCGCCGAGTCATGCGGGGCCTCCCCTTAAAGGGGCTGCGCCCCAATTGTACGGCCCCGGACTTGACCCTAAGCAGCGCCTATTCCTCTGCTGCTTACTGGCCAAAAACCTCCAATCCCCCATAACCTTTATCCGAATAAAAACACGGAGACCTTGGCTTGGATAATTCTGGCCACAGCAGCCATTTTATTTAACAAACACAGTTTAACAAAAACATAATGCAAATGAGCATCTCCAATACCCATTTGCCCGGAACCCCATCACCACAGAAACCAGCTTGGGGCTGAGGTCCTTGGAGACATGATATCCAAAACGTACCAGAACCTGACGACACCATACTTCTTTTCCACCACAGTTTTACCCCCAGCCGCCACCCCCGGCTTCAGGGCACCAAAAGCCACCGCAGGCGGCTACTTCTGTCACCTGTTCCCAAGGACGCTGCCCTGTGGAGCCCCACACTTCGCCAGGCCGGTCCATCCACCAATTGGGAGCCAAGCGGAGCCTGACTCCCCCACTCCTTTCCACCGACTCCAAGGACCCCAAACCGCCCTGCCACTGTGACGTCTAATAACCACCAGCAAAAAACTTTATTGAACGAACAAACAATTGCTCCCCATAACAAACCATCTCTTCTGCTTCCCCCCCCCCCCAAAATTAGGGTGGGAGGGTTAGGACTGATTTTCTTCACACTGTCCCTGCGTCTGAGCCCGTGCGGCCCGGGGCTCAGCTTATAACTGACTCCGCCCCTCGTGCCGTGCTAGACTCCGCCCCCGCGTTTGACTCCGCCCCTCACGTCGCGCTAGACTCCGCCCCCCTCACGCCGCGCTGGACTCCGCACCCTAACCTCTCCACGGAACGGTGCGCCGGGTCATGCGGGGCCTCCCCTTAAAGGGGCTGCGCCCCAAATGTACGGCCCCGGACTTGACCCTAAGCAGCGCCTATTCCTCTGCTGCTTACTGGCCAAAAACCTCCAATCCCCCATAACCTTTATCCCAATAAAAACACGGAGACCTTGGCTTGGATAATTCTGGCCACAGCAGCCATTTTATTTAACAAACACAGTTTAACAAAAACATAATGCAAATGAGCATCCCCAATACCCATTTGCCCGGCACCCCATCACCACGGAAACCAGCTTGGGGCTGAGGTCCTTGTAGACATGATATCCAAAACGTACCAGAACCTGGAGACACCATACTTCTTTTCCACCACAGTTTTACTCCCAGCCGCCACCCCCGGCTTCAGGGCACCAAAAGCCACCTCAGGCGGCTACTTCCGTCACCTGCTCCCAAGTACTCTGCACTGTGGAGCCCCACACTTCGCCATGAAAGTCCATCCACCAATTGGGAGCCAAGCGGAGCCTGACTCCCCCACTCCTTTCCACAGACTCCAAGAACCCCAAACCGCCAAAGCTAGCGTCCATGCTACCTCATGGGCGCGACGCCCTCCCACAGCCCCAATGCTCGTTCAAGTCCATCGCGAATATCCAATGACCACAAGTCCAAACCGACCGCGTTCAAATGGACACCGCCACTTCTCCAGAAGTTACCGTCCCCCGATTCCAATTCCCTATGCCTCACTACAAAACCCCCATTCCTTGCAACAAAGGATGCCACCGCCTTATTCACTTTGATCCGTGCCTTGTTGATCCCTAACGCCGAATCTGCATGCCTCCAAGACAATCTAGGAACTATGTCGGACCACAGCCTCAATAAGTCATATTTCATGTCCCTAATCAATTCCCTGATTGGGCGCAACCCCAGATCGTTCCCCCCAACGTGAAACACAGCCATATCAGGTGGCTTATCCCAGGCAACGAATTGCCGGAACTCCGGCAGAACCTGGCTCCATCTTAGGCCTCGCTTCCCGATCCAGCGCACCACCGCCAAATCTTCGGGGATCCCCAACTGTCGCCCACTCACTCGAAGCGCTGCACGTTCCGCTCCCCAGTGCACATATGAATGTCCGAATATCCAGACCATTCGTTTTCCTAAAATGAAGAAAATACACTACAAACACCCAAAAACAGTCAATGGCAAAAAGATAAATTAAAATAATCCTATACCCCCTCCCCCCCAGGCTACCCCTACAAGCCCTGAGCCAAGTGAGTTCGGATATATAGCTTGTAACGATCCGACTCCCACCTCCCTATCCTTCTCACAGAATCCGCGTCCAGACCCCAATCCGGAAGGCATGTGGAGCGAATTGAGTCGGATCCAAACCCAGTGCCCCGAGACAGCGTCGGATTGTTTTGCTACTTAGATTCCATAGCTGAAGCGCAGCGGGTATTGGGGACAGGCGTGGCTCAGATATGACGAACAATTTCGTCAGAGGAAGGCAGTTAGGCCGGCAATCCGATGGGACCAGAAGGACATCGGGTTGTGGCTACGGTTGATGGCCCCGATGCGTTATGGACAGCCCTTTCAGGGAGGACCTAGCGGCTCCGGGCAGCAGGGGGGTGCTGGGTCGTATGGGGGGAGTTCCCAGCGGGACTTCAAGGCCGGGGTCTGCTGGCAATTTAACGACAGTCAATGTCGTTTCGGGTCGAGCTGCCGGTTTAGGCATGTATGCTCAGTGTGCAGTGCCGCTTCCCATGGGGCGTCCCGTTGTTTGCGAAAAGGAAAGGGGAGGGGTTCAGGTGTTCAGCAAGGGGGAGACGCCAGTGAGCCTAATCGCGATGGAGCCGTACCTAGATAGGTACCCTAATAGGGAGGCTGCGCGATTGTTAGAGGCGGGTTTTGGGGAGGGCTTTCGGATTCCGGCGCCCAACCATGAGGTCCCCTTTTCAATTAAGAATTTGAGATCCGCTAGACTCCACCCGGAGGTTGTGGCGGACAAGTTAGCAAAGGAGGTGTTGTTGGGAAGGATGGCAGGCCCATTTGGGGCTCTGCCGGTGTCGGATTTAGTAGTTTCTCCCCTAGGGGTGGTTCCAAAAAAAGAACCGAATAAATACCGATTGATACACCACTTGTCCTTTCCTAAGGGTCGGTCAGTAAATGACGGCATTGACCCGGAAATTTGTTCGGTTGTTTATACGTCGTTTGACGCCGCACTTCGTTGGTTAAGAGTGTATGGGAGGGGGGCGCTCATGGCAAAAACGGATATTGAATCCGCTTTTCGGCTGTTGCCGGTTCATCCGGATAGCGCTCGGTTGCTGGGGTGTTATTGGGAGGGATCGTTTTTTGTGGATCGGTGTTTGCCGATGGGGTGTTCGGTCTCCTGCTCTTATTTTGAGACTTTCAGTTCGTTTCTGGAATGGGTGGTGCGGGATGTCTCTGGCTTGTCGTCCGTTATTCATTATTTGGACGATTTTCTGTGCATTGGCCCAGCGGACTCAGAGGTGTGCGGGTCGCTATTGGCATCAATGCAGTGCGTGGCTGCTTCACACTGTCCCTGCGTCTGAGCCCGCGCGGCCCGGGGCTCAGCTTATAACTGACTCCACCCCCTTCGCGCCGCGCTCGACTCCGCCCCCTAACATCTCCACGGAACGGCGCGCCGTGTCATGCGGGGCCTCTCCTTCAAGGGGCTGCACCCCAAATGTACGGCCCCGGACTATACAGCAAGACACAGCCTCAGATTGCACTGTCAGGAGGAGCCTTGTCTGCTAAGATGCTAATGTAAACAAACCACGGAGCTGAAAGAGAGAGAGACGCACACAGCCAGAGCACAAAGCTGCATAAGGGATCCTGTGACATGTTCACTGAAATAATCAAACTATACCTTGTGGATTTTATATACAAAAGACAACACTTATTCTACACAGCAGCTTGAAAGCTCCTTCATGTTCCCTGTCATCAGATAAAGCAGGGATCTAATCACACTACAACTAGTTTATTCTGTATACAAAAGAAAACATATTGCTACCCGGTGCCTTAAAAACTTCTGCAGCTCAGTCTCATCAGATAAGAAGCTCTCTGCGCAAACCCGGCCAGCAGACAGCAGCTCGCAGCTCTTGTCAGGTCGTATCTAATAGAAGCTTTGAAGTAACCAAGGGCATGTAAGGAAGGCTGTAGCTCTCTCAGACTGCAATTTTTGTAATCACATATATTTAGAAAAGTGATTAAAAAGCCATTTTGGAGGATCCCACGTCAACATTACATCGTGGCAAAACCCCTTTAAGAAGCCCCCCAAGTTGTACACACTGCAGCAGTGATTCTGGCCCACTCCTCCATACATATCTTCTCCAGATTTTTCAGGTTTCGGGGCTGTCCCTGAACTACATTGAGTTTCAGCTCCCTCTAAAGATTTTCTATTGGGTTCAGGTCTGGAGACTGGCTAGGCCACTCCAGGACTTTGAAATGCCTCTTACTGAGCCGCTCCTTAGTTGTCCTGGCAGTGTGTTTTGGGTCATTGTCTTACTGGAAGATCCAGCAACGACTCTTCAATGCTCTTATTGAGGGAAGGAGGTTGTTGGCTAAAATTATGCAAAACTTGCACCTTTCCATCCTCCCTTCAATATAGTGTAGTTGAAGAAAAGCATCCCCAAAGTATGATGTTTCCATCCCATGCTTCACATTTGGGATGTTGTTCTTAGGGTGGTACTCATCCTTCTTCCTCCAAACCTGGAGAGTGGAATTGATACCAAAATGTTCTATTTTGCTCTTATCTGACTACATGACCTTCTCTCATGTCTCCTCTGGATGATCCGGATGGTCATTTGCGAACTTTAAATGGACCTGGACATGTGGTGGCATGAGCAGGGGGACCTTGCGTGCCCTGCAGGATTTTAATCCATGGTGGCCTAGTGTGTTAATAACGGTCATCTTTAAGATTTTGATTCCAGCTGTATTCGGGTCATTGACCAGGTCCTCCTGTGTAGTTCTAGGCTGATTCCTAACCTTCACCCCACGAAGTGAGATCTTGCATGGAGCCCCAGACCGAGGAAGATTGACAGTCATCTTGTGTTTCTTCCATTTTCTAATAATTGTGCCAACAGTTGTTGCCTTCTCACCAAGCTGCTTGTCTATTGTCCTGTAGCCCATCCCAGCCTTGTGCAGGTCTACAATTTTGTCCCTGGTGTCCTTAGACAGCTCTTTGGTCTTGTCCATGGTAGAGAGGTTGGAGTGTGATTGAATCTGTGGACAGATGTCTTTTATACAGGTAACGAGTTCAAACAGGTGCAATTAATACAGGTAATGAGCGCAGAGTAGAAGGGCTCCTTAAAGAAAAACTAACAGGTCTGTCAGAGCCAGAATTCTTGCTGGTTGGTAGGTGATCAAATGCTTATTTCATGCAATAAAATTAATTATTTAAAAATCATACAATCCGATTTGCTGGATATTTTTTTTTAGATTCTGCCTCTCACAGTTGAAGTGAACCTACAATAAAAATTACAGACCTCTCCATTTTTTGTAGTTGGGGAAAACTTGCAAAATCGCAAGTGCATCAAATACTTATGTTCTCCACTGTGTGTGTGTATGTATATATATATATATGGGGGAGGGGGGCTCTAAAACCTATTTCCATTGTTCCATAGAGCAATGGTTTCAACATACAATGGTCATCCTGGAACCAATCAATATTGTGTGTTGAGAGACCACTGTATATAACACATACATATATATAACTTTGGACATTTATAAAGGCTGAAAGACAGATCCTTTGGCAGGGGATATTACAGCCTAGTGGTTTTTGTGTGTGTGTGTGTGTGTGTGTGTGTGTGTGTGTATGTATGTATGTGTGTATGTATGTGTGTATGGTTATATATAATATATATAATATATATATATATATATATTATATATATATATATATATCATATATAAGTTCTATGGAACAATGGAAATAGGTTTTAGAGCCCCCAAAATGTCAACCCTAAATAAAATAAATGAAGGAAGGCACAGAAATATTACGGTTAAATCAACTCTTTACTTTAAACAGTCAGAAGTAGCAATCAAACTAGTTAATCACTTTTCAGAAGGATGAGAATATTTTCCGTTCTGTTAATGTCCCTTTGTCAATGTGACTTTCAAAATGACTCCTCATCCCGGGTCGCAGACGCATCCGTGTCCCACTGCCGAGCAGCGCCGTGATCCGCATGTCGGGTCGTGGGCGCGCTCATTCCCCTGCCTATCCCCCTGTGTACTTACCCAGCCACGCTCCTGCTGCCGCCTCTGTCCCGCGGCGCAGCGGGCCCGCTCCCTAGGGCGCGCACACTGGCAGTGTTAAATTTAAAGGGCCAGCGCACCAGTAATTGGCTATTGCCGGTCGCTGCCCCTATTTAAGCCTGCCTCTTCCTGGTTACCCTGCCGTATCTTTAGTGCCATTAGCCTACTGAGAAAGCGTTCCTGAAGTCTTGTCTGATTACCGTGTACCGTACCGTTTGCCTCTGTCTCTCGACCACGAACCTTGCCGCCTGCCCTGACCTTCCTGCCTGTCCTCGACCACGAACCTTGCTGCATGTCCTGACCTTCCTGCCTGTCCCCGACTACAAGCCTGCCTTACGATTTTGTACCACGCTACACCTCGGCTGCCTCTGCAAGCAATTCACGTCAGGGGTAGCAACCTGGTAGACTCCCGCCGCAGCAAGTCCATCCCGCTTTGCGGCAGGCTCTGGTGAATACCGGGACCTATTTAGAGTCGGCTCCCTGGCGTGGCTTACACCACCGCTTGCAGTGGTCCAGAGGATCCACTACCGTTGCCTGTGACAGCTTTGATATCAGTCAGTGCCTTAGAGACACGTGACTGGCTGGACATTCTAGCCAACTGCTGTGCGCCCACAATGATGGCCTCTCATGATGTCTCTGGCAGCTCATGCTGCCTAGATACATCATCATTGGCATTCCAAGTTCAACTTACGATGGCCAGTGAGTAATTTTTATTGTAATTTGAATCTATTGCAGTGTGTGTGTGTGTGTGTATATATATATATATATATATATATAAATATATATATATATATATATATACACACACTGCTCAAAAAAATAAAGAGAACACTAAAATCCCACATCCTAGATCTCAATGAATGATATATTCTAGTTGCAATTCTTTATTCATTACATAGTCGAATGCGTTTAGAACAATAGAACATAAAAAAGGTTAATGAAAATCAAAATGAATCTCCCATGGAGTCTGGATTTGGAATGATACTCAAAATCGGTGGAAAATCAAATTTCAGGCTGATCCAACTTCAGTGGAAATACCTCAAGACCAGGAAATGAGGCCCAGTAGTGTGTATGGCCTCCACGTGCCTGTATAACCTTTCTACAACCCCCAGGCATGCTTGTGATGAGGCGGCAGATGTTCTCCTGAGGGATCTCCTCCCAGACCTGGATTGAAGCATCAGTCAACTCCTGGACAGTCTGTGGTGGATGGAACGAGAGATGATGTCCCAGATGTGCTTAATTTAGGTCTGGGGAATGGGCAGGTTAGTCCATAGCATAACAGCCCAACACTCACTTGCAGACTTCGGGTCCTCATGGAGTCTGTTTCTGACGGTTTGAGCAGACACATCAATATTAGTGACCTGCTGAAGGTAATTTTGCAGGACTCTGGAACTGCTCCTTCGGTTCCTCCTTGCACAAAGGAGGAGGTAGTGGTCCTGCTGCTGGGTTGTTGCCCTCCTACGGCCTCTTCATGTCTTCTCGTGTTCTGGTCTGTCTCCTGGCATCTGCTCCATGCTCTGGACACTGTGCTGACACAGCTAACCTTCTTGTCACAGCTCGCAATGAAGTGTAATCCTGGATGAACTGTACTACCCGAGCAACTTCTGTGGGTTGCAGACACCGCCTCATACTACCTCTAGGGGTGGGAGCAATGACAAAATACAAAAGTGACCAAAATAACAGCCAGCCAAACGGTCTGTGGCCACCACCTGAGTTGTCTTGCTAATTGCCTATCATGTTTACCTTTTGTCTGTTTTATTTGCACAATAGAAGGAGAATTTTTTTTCACAATCAGTGTTGATTTATAACTGGACAGGTTGATTTCACAGAACTGTGATTGACTTAGAGACTTAGGGGCTGTTCACACGGCTTATTTCGGGCACGGATTCCAGCCGTATTGGGCGCCGTACTGCGCTGCTATACGGCTGGAATCCGTGCCAGCCATTACGGTAATCCATAGTTCTCATAGAGATTCTGTCTCTCCTCCCCGCTCAGCGAATACGCCGAGGGGGGAGAAAGTGACATATTCATTATCCCGCCGGCATACGTGCCATGGATAATGAAAGTCTATGGGGCCGGCGAGCAGCGCCCCCGCCCCTTACTCAAGCCGTAATTGTGGGCGAAATCCGTCCCGCAATTACAGCTTGAATAAGCCGTGTGAACCAGGCCTTAGAGTTGCATTGTGCTGTTTCCTTTATTTTTTGGAGCAGTGTGTATATATGTGTGTGTACATATGTATTTATATATATGTGTGTGTGTGTCAAAGCTTGGTAAAAGCTTATTCTTTTCTTATGGGAACACTCTGGGCAGGACTGATATGCTATATTATCCCTAGCGCTGGGTCTGAAGGGGCAGATTGTGACACCGAGATTGTCTCTTTGGTGTTCTTTGTACATCTGTCATACTCCGTCACAATAGGGCCAGCATTTGGCATGACACGAGGTGCAATTTAGTCTGAAGTGTTCCTTTAGCAGTTGTGGTTCTAAACATTTTTACAGAAACTCTGTCGCAGTACCATGCTATGGTTTTCCACAATTTGAATCCCCATTTGTGGGTCATTCTTAGGTCTCGGCCTCCAATCTACGTCAGTTTTGCCCACATAACTGCCAGAGTTAGCTATTTTGGGAAATTTTTGCTTAAGCACTGCGTCCTTTGATATTCCTTCTGCAGGACAAACCCTAAAAAAAATGTATGGTTGGGAGATATGGATGTATGTAAGAAGGGTGAATGAGGTTGTGTGGCATAATGAGATGTATCTTGTTTGTGAAATCTGGGCATTGAATAAATTCGGTGTTAAGGTGTCATTCACATCTGCATTTGGCTTACCTTTCAAAATGGATGGAACAGCACTACAGTCAAAAGTGGACAGACACTGATGGGCAAATGGGTTTACATTTTTTCAACTGTTCTGTGGCAGAGATTTATCAAAAAACAGATACTTTTATTTCTCCTTGCATCGGATTCATTTAAGGGTCTGTTCACACGGCGTGTTGGATCTGAAAAACCCATTCAAAAGCGCTTCATAAATCACATCCGAAATGCATCCAACTAGCAGGTGCGTGTTTGGAGGCGTTTTGGCTGCAGCAGGAATGCACCCTATAGGACTTGTCCTGTCCTGTATTACACGGACAAACCATTGATTTGAATGGACACTGTGTAATACTTTATTTCTCCTGTTCTCCTGCAGGGAAATTGAACACTCACTGACAGATCCCATGTAGATTACAGATGGTTGCTAGGGATAATCTTTTTGTTAAGGGAACTTCCTAATAGGGCTTGTACCAGCAGATTACTCTTCTTTTAAATAAATAAATAAAAAAAAAAAAACATTTTCTTTTAAACAATACAAAACATATATTAAAGTAGGCAAGTAGAAGAAAATACAGATTTTAATGAATAGCGACCAGCGAGTGCTTGGTCTGTACCAATAAACAGTAATCCGCAAAACACAGGAAAAAGGAATTTGCAGATGAGTTTGGCACCGGTCCTCTAGAGACGTCCAGTTATCTGTCCAAAGAGAAACATACAATGGCGAGCAGCAGATGTATTCCTGGAATGGGCTAGTGAACAAGACAAAAGGCTTGTTAGGCTATAGGCTTTTGGGGAGGACAAGGTGGTATACCATGATAAAACAGATGTTGATCGGTGGCCATTTACCGGAACTTGGCCTACAGGAATCATCAGCAGTTATTAACAAGACATTTAAAACAGTATGACCAAGGCATGTGCAAAACCACACTATGCCTCTAAGGATCCGGAGGGATCCTATCAACAGACCCCCCCCCCCCAAAAAAAAGGGGTGGGGGGAGAGAAGAGCGATTCTAAATAATCTCGAGACAGATCGTACAGGTCCTGGCCCCATGGCCCCCTGAGAACCAGTCAACGGGTGGAGGGTGGGGAGGGTAGTTTAGAAGAAGAGGCCCCATGTGGTCTCATCAGCAGGAGGCCTAATTCTCATGTACATCCCAGTCTAGGCCCCCGAAGTAAACAAGGTTTTGAATTCAGAAGAGGCCTGATATAGGGTCCAGCCACCCCAGGTAGAGAGAACTTTCTCCACATTGTCGGAGTTCTGCGCCAACAGTTCCTCCATGCGGTGGGTTGAAGCTACTTCTTCAACCCAATCTGTCAAGGAGGGGGGAGAAGTTTGCTTCCATCTATGTGGGGTTACTGTTTTAGCGGCTTGGAGAAGATGCCTGGCCAAAGATTTCTTCTGTCCTATAAGTGAGGAGGGGAACATATATAACAGAGTAGCCTCGGGAGTATTGGGTATAGCAGTCCCCGTGCACTCCAGCAGATTACTCTTTTAAGAAACGGATGAGGACAGGTCTATGAACTACATTTCCAGGTGAGGTCTTCTCTAGACTTGTCAGAACTGAACTCACAGCCTTGCACTTAGTGGTATTGGACTATCTCCACTCAATAATGCATCCCTTTCATCTCCTGCCAGGAAGCGTCTGTAGTTTAGCTCATCAATTACCGAGTTCATAAATAAAACAGTCTCCAAAATAATGGATTTCCCTCGCTCCATTCATTTCATTTTCACTTTAATATGATAAGGTCACATGTTGCCTTCCACTGCCGACACAGCACCCTTACATGTTTTTCTGTGTCCATGAGATTATCATGTTTAGGGTTGAATGTCACCGTGCGTAGCCTGTGTAGGTTGCTGCAGTACCAGACACAACCCATGGACAGCTGGGGCGCTGTTCACTTGTAGAGAGGTCCTCGTTTCTCAGACATGTCAGTTTTAGTAAATAATTGTGATCTCTATTAAATAACTCTAGGACAGCTTTTATTAGAACTATGAATGATGCTATTCCTCTGTTATTACTCCTGGAAATGTGAATACCTTGACAATTGGGCATTATCATTAGTTCATTAGTATAATACACAACTGAGTCACATTAATAAGACCAGCAGCTAATATCCAGAGTTAGGCCTTGTCCCCGCAGCAACGGTTTGCGGCCGGTTTTTCAGACAGTTTGCGGTTTTGCAAACCGTCTGGAAAACCGGCCGCAAACTTTTACATGGGGCTCTATGGAAAACCTGTGCAGCAGTCCCCACTGCACGGGTTTTCTACCTGGCGGTTTTTCGGACCGCGAGCCGCCCGAAAAACATTCTACTGGTTCATTCATATGAACAAGTGAATGTGAAGGGAGAGGGCTTTTCTCCGATAATCGAGAGAAAAGCCGTCCTCCCGCGGCCGTGTGCACGGCACAAAAACGGGACAAATACTGGTCGGATAAACTGACCGGTATTTGTCCTGTGCCGTGTCAATGGGCCCTTAGGGTATGTTCACACGGCGTGTTGGATCCGTTTTTGGATCTCTTTTGAATCCGAAAAGCACATTCAAAATCACTGCATAAATCGCATCCAAAACACGCAGGTTGCGTTTTTGTTGCAGCAGGAACGCACCCCCTTGTTTTAAATAGGGCGTCTGATCCGTCAAACGGATCAAGAATTTATATGTCAAGTCTTTGAATGGATCCGAAAGATGTATCACAAAGATGAATGTAAAACACATATCGTGTGCAATGTGAACACTGCACATTGTTAGCTGCGTTTGGGTGCGAAACATGGATCCAAACATGCATCTAAAAACGGACCCAAAAACGGATCCAGCATGCAATGTGAACATACCCATAGTGCTGTGTGTGTAGCATGGACAGCATCTAGACGGGCTGGGAGTGACTCAGTAAGGTCCTGGTAGGTTGTCACAGGTATCTGGAGCCGACTGCATCCCACAGCTGCTGGAGGGTCCATAGAGCCAACACCACCATCCAGGGGCTCCACAGCTGCTGGAGGGGCCATAGAGCCAACACCACCATCTAGGGGCCCCACAGATGCTCATTTGGGGTCAAGTCTGGGAAATAAAGTGGCCAGGATAGTACTTGGAAGTCTTGGTTCTGCTCTTCCAGTCGATATTTTATCCATGTGACACGTCACATTGTCTTTCTGGAAGATCCCATTCGCCTCAGGAAAGACATTCAGCATGTATGGGTGTACGTGATCTGCACAAAGGGATTTATATCCAAATCCGTTCAGACTGCCTTCCACATGGATGAGTGGTACAGAGAATTTTGGAAGTCTAGACCCAAGAGAGAGATGAACTTGTAGGGACCCATCTATATGAGGTCACCTTGTTGTGGCAGATGGGCGTAAATAATATGAACAAAAAGTGCATTAAGAAACTTAAATTTATACTTCTAGTAAATATAGCAATTATGCAATGCAAGACAATTTGTATACACAGTGTATGTGTATATCTTAGCACTTGTAGGATTCTGCTGTATGTTATGCGTTTCTTTGCTTTTGCATTGTATTACTGCAGACTTCCACCTGCACGTTTTTCACTCTGACTATAGCAGACAGGTGACCACTAGAGTACTTAAAGGAGTTGTCTCACTACATTGATTCATCTTATCTCAGTCCTGTTTTCTTGGTTTCACTTTGAATTCAGGGGCCTGTTTACTGGCTTCTACTAGGCTGCAGTAGAAGCCCCAGGTCTGTAGCTATAGCAACCAGTGCTGGCAGCCTATCGGGATAGATCAAACAGGTCTGTAGCTATAGTGACCTGAGGAGCTGACGCAGCCCATACAAGAGGGGATATCTAGGAATAGGTAGGACACTGTTAATGGACACATAATGCAAAGTGACTTGTTTTTGTAAGGTCTTTAACATAAAAAGCAGCAATCCTTGTAGTGAGACAACCCCTTGAAAGGCTGCCGCTCCATAGGTACGGCCCTGAGAATTACCAGTAATAAAAGTTATATTTTAAGACTACAGTTGTTCTTATGATGTGCTGCCTATACAGTATGAAACTTACAAACTTTAGAGGACAAGCCCTATGAGAAAGGAATATGGTAACGTGCATTTGTCAATGTACTCCTATATTTCCAGGAGGAATAACGGAGGAACAACACAACATAGCCTTCTCAGAAAAGGTATCCGATGGTTATCTTATGGGGAATATTAGTATTTGTCGAAACAGAGACATACGGACTGAGGAAAAATCCTCTTTGAAGTGGCTGTAAACCAGAGCTTTACAAGACGCTTGACAGAGCCCTGACATGTCTATCTTGCATTCCTATCAATGGCATAGATTTTTCAGTTAATTCACAGAACATTTTTAGTGAACTCGCTTTATGGCGACTTGATCAAAGTGCAATGCATTACCCTCAGCGTCTGCAGACAATAAAGTATTACATAGATGGATCAAAAAGGATGTGACTGAAATGCTTCCAGTACATTAATAACCTGTGATCACATTCAGATGGGGCCTACAACCCGATTGTCTATAAATGATTGTATGGATGTCATTGTTATGGTGGGCACTGGCTAGCACTGTTATGGTGGGCAAGGTGTGGCTGGCATGGTTATAGTGGACACTCTATGGCTGGTACTGTTATGGTGGACACTGTATTTCTGGCTTTATTATGGTGAGCATTGTATGTCTGCCACTGTTATGGTGGGCACTGTATGGTTGGCAATGTGAGGCTGGCACTGTTACAGTGAGCACTGGCTGGCACTGTTACGGTGGGCAAGGTGTGGCTGGCACTGTTATGGTGGAACTTTTGTTCCTGTCTTTATTATGGTGAGCACTGTATTTCTGGCACTGTTATGGTGGGTACTGTTGGGTTGGCACTGGCTGGCACTGTTATGGTGGGCACTGTATGGTTGGCACTGTGAGGCTGGCACTGTTATGGTGGGTACTGTAGGGCTGGCACTTTTATGGTGGGCACTGGCCTGCACAGTTATGGAGGGCACTGTATGGTTGGCACTGTTATCGTGGGCATTGTCAGGTTGGTACTGTTACAGTGGGCACTGACTGGCTCTGTTATGGTGGGCAAGGTGTGGCTGGCACTGTTACGGTGGGCACTGGCTGGCACTGTTATGGTGGACACTGTATGGCTGGCACTGTTATGGTGGGAAAAGTGTGGGTGGCACTGTTACGGTGGGCACTGGCTGGCACTGTTATGGTGGGCATTGTATAGCTGGCACTCCAGGGCTGTTATTAAGCCACCTACATGAGCAATCGAGTAAAGACTTTGTATTCTCTCTGTATTTCTTCCTAATTTCCACGAAATATACTATAAAAATGTCTGATAGGTTCCAGACTCCAGAGAGAAGGAGATGATGGAGATGAAGCCGTATATGTGTGTGTGCTGTTATATCTAGTTATAGTTTTTGGGAGTTACAGAAGTGACTTTTTCACAACTATAAAGAAAATAGACGCCTCATAGCCTCTTACGGCACAAGAAAAAATTAGAAAAATCAGAGCATAGGGCGCCAGATCCCTGATAGGTAACATATAGATCATCTAGATATACATTAAATAAGTAGTATTTTGTTTCTAGTCTAAAAAAAATACACATTTAGTGCCAAAAATATTATCCTCATTTATTCAAACGAAAAAATAAACTACCACAAACACACATTAAAAAAAAAATCTTATGTATTGTTTTTTTTTATGTGTATTTTGTTGTAGTTGTTTTGTCTGAATGGGCCTCATGTATGAAAACGGTCTAGCACGGAGGCTGTCTCGTTGCCCATAGCAACCAATCACAGCCCACAGCGACCAATCAGAGCTCAGATTTAATTTCATATAGGGCTCTGAAAAAATGAAAGCTGAGCTCTGATTGGTTGCTATAAGCTTTGATTGGTTGCCATGGGCAACAAAGAAAGTCTTAGACTTGGACAGTTTTCATACATGTCCCCCGATATTTTTGTCCCCTGGGGGACATGACAATGTGTCCCTTGGACCAGAAAATGTTGTGCACCCCTGGATTAGTCCCTTAATAATGTATGACATTGGACAAGGTGAAGCCACATTTCACATAACCATGCCCTTGGTGTATATCTCCCACCACTATGACCTACCTTATGCTGAACATGATTAGATACCTTCCTTTATCTTAAATAAACTAATAAATCCCCTTTAACAGTTAAAGGGGTTTTGCCACGATCTCATTTCATACCTCCTGCATCCAGCTCTTCAGCTCTGTGTGCTCAGAACGGGGCAGTGTGTGATTCATTGGATTTGCATATCATGAGACCCAGCAGGATGACATCACCAGGTCTTTCCTCTCTCTAGTCAAAGAAAGGTCTGTTTACACATAGTGCTGTGTAGCTCAGAGGTAATGTTTTTGCTTTACAGCACAAGGGTCCTTGGTTCAAATCCCTGCAGAAACTTAACCTGTGGATTTTTTTTCTCTTTATCAATGCACAAACCTGATTGAGGTTTCTTTTTTATTTATTTGCACTGTTTGACTTATTACTAACTAGTCCAAAGGACAGGAGTAGAATTACAGCACCCGGTGTTTGAACACTCAGTAGCTACTTGAGGAGAGAGGTGATGTCTGAGCATGTGCGACCAGGACTGAGGATCTCTTGGCCCTGGTCGTATCCCCTGGAGACAAGCTGTAAACAATGGATCACTAAAGGAGCAGCTAAATCAAAAACGGTCCAGAATTTTTAATAATGATGAATGGTGAAAATGTTTATTTTTTAATTTTCAAACTTCCCACGTCAATTTTACTTCGTGGCAAAACCCCTTTAAGGAGGTTGTATGAGATAAGAAAAACAGAAGATTGTCTAGACGGGATACAACTGTAACAAACACTCAGCTGTGAGAAGTGTGAGGTCGCACAGGTTTTGGTCTAATATAGACAAGAATGTTCCCTTTAAGGCCCCATTCATATCGCAGCTATGGCCTCTGTTTGCGGTTTCCGTCGGGATACCTTGAAAACGGCCGGTGTCTGACAGTGAAGGGGCCATAGGAATCTACAGGACAAATACAGTCTATTTACTGACATACACACTATATATATCAGACACAATAGCGAAGTAGATCAGGCTTTTGTGTCTGGCACACAAACCGTGTACATTCAGAACACACAGCATAGGCAATGTAATTCAGACTATGTTAGATATTGTGTTTGAGCCCACATACAATCAGGATTTATTATTTTAATTGTATCCCAACAGATACCACAAGCAGAGAAGGGAACCTTACTGACAGCGAGCTGAAATCTTGTACATTATGAAGAATAGCAATACAATATGGTAGATATAACACCATTATATTGCCAATTTGTAATTTTACCTGTCAGGTGGGTTATGCTATCCTATCTGAGTGAAGGAAAATATAAAGGGAGAGGAGCTGAGCTCTGTGATATATAGGGTTATATGATAGAGGAGAGGAGCTGAGCTCTGTGATATATAGGGTTATATGATAGAGGAGAGGAGCTGAGCACTGTGATATATAGGGTTATATGATAGAGGAGAGAAGCTGAGCTCTGTGATATATAGGGTTATATGATAGAGGAGAGGAGCTGAGCTCTGTGATATATAGGGTTATATGATAGAGGAGAGAAGCTGAGCTCTGTGATATATAGGGTTATATGATAGAGGAGAGGAGCTGAGCTCTGTGATATATAGGGTTATATGATAGAGGAGAGGAGCTGAGCTCTGTGATATATAGGGTTATATGATAGAGGGAGAGAAGCTGAGCTATGTGATATATAGGGTTATATGATAGAGGAGAGAAGCTGAGCTCTGTGATATATAGGGTTATATGCTAGCTGGAGAAGAGCTGAGCTCTGTGATATATAGGGTTATATGATAGATGGAGAGGAGCTGAGCTCTGTGATATATAGGGTTATATGATAGAAGAGAGAAGCTCTGTGATATATAGGATTATATGATAGAGAAGCTGAGCTCTGTGATATATAGGGTTATATGATGGAGGAGAGAAGCTGAGCTCTGTGATATATAGGGTTATATGCCTCTACCCTGTGTCAGTCACTGCACTGGTTGCCCATCCATTACAGGATACAGGTAAAACCATGCACACTCTCACCCTATAGCTCTCCACATAACGCTGGCACCACCCTACTCTCCTCCTAGTCTTTTGTCTACCGCCTACCCGCTCTCTCCGCTCTGCTGATGATTAGAGATACATTCCTCAATCATCTCCGAACTCCATGGCCGCTACAAGATTCACACGGCGGGACCAATTCTCTGGAATATGCTACCGGGCGATCAGGCACATTCACAACCCTCACGTTTTAAGAGGGCCCTGAAAATAACATCTTCTCGGTCTGGCCCACCAAGATCCCTAACTGCTATCACACACTTCTGTCACTCCTTGCTCTTGGGCACCCACAGGTACTTATCTGTATATAGATGTACAGTCTGGGTGGCAGGTTCATCCCGTTTTTCATGTAAACCCCCCCTATTTATGAAACATGGCCGGACCATTGTAAACTTGGCACTTCTTACCCTATGTTTCACCCATACACCCTAATAGATTGTAAGCTCTCACGAGCAGGGCCCTCACACTTGTGTTCATTTGTAAGTACTTTTAATGTGTAATGTCTGTATGTTTACCTTGAATTTGTAAAGTGCTGCAGAATATGTTGGCGCTATAGAAATAAAGATTATTATTATTATTATTATTATTATTATTATTATATGATAGAGGAGAGGAGCTGAGCTCTGTGATATATAGGGTTATATGATGGAGGAGAGAAGCTGAGCTCTGTGATATATAGGGTTATATGATAGAGGAGAGAAGCTGAGCTCTGTGATATATAGGGTTATATGATAGAGGGAGAGGAGCTGAGCTCTGTGATATATAGGGTTATATGATAGAGGAGAGAATCTGAGCTCTCTGATATATAGGTTTATATGATGGAGGAGAGAAGCTCTGTGATATATAGGGTTATATGATAGAGGGAGGAAGCTGAGCTCTGTGATATATAGGGTTATATGATAGAGGGAGAGGAGCTGAGCTCTGTGATATATAGGGTTATATGATAGAGGAGAGGAGCTGAGCTCTGTGATATATAGGGTTATATGATAGAAGAGAAAAGCTCTGTGATATATAGGGTTATATGATAGAGGAGAGGAGCTGAGCTCTGTGATATATAGGGTTATATGATAGAAGAGAAAAGCTCTGTGATATATAGGGTTATATGACAGAGGAGAGATGCTGAGCTCTGTGATATATAGGGTTATATGACAGAGGAGAGATGCTGAGCTCTGTGATATATAGGGTTATATGATAGAGGGAGAGAAGCTGAACTCTGTGATATATAGGGTTATATGATAGAGGAGAGAAGCTGAGCTCTGTGATATATAGGGTTATATGATAGAGGGAGAGGAGCTGAGCTCTGTGATATATAGGGTTATATGATAGAGGAGAGGAGCTGAGCTCTGTGATTTATAGGATTATATATAGCAGCCAGAAAAAAAGGATTAGCGCTCGTGGAAGTAAAATAGATAAAGTTAAAAGACACTAGGTAACATTACCAGTAAATTAGTGTAATTTATTTAACAATAAAAACAAATAGACAACGTGTTTTGAAAACGCCGGGTTTGCTTCATCAGGTCATAGGTCCATAGGTCATAGGTCTATGACCTGATGAAGCAAAGCTGGCGTTTGCGAAACACGTTATCCTTTTGTTTTTATTGTTAAATAAATGACACTAATTTACTGGTAATGTTACCTAGTGTCTTTTAACTTTATCTATTTTACTTCCACGAGCGCTAATTCTTTTTTTTCTGGCTGCTGTATACCTATTCTGTGGGGTTCTTGAGCTCTTGAATTTCCTCGTGTCAACAAGTGGATCAGCTGCTACTACCGTGGAATTACTTTGGAACCTATTTCGTTCTCAAACTTTCAGTGTGTGTTGTACCGCTGCATGTACAACCCTTCCAGGTGAGCAGTTTTATTAACTCCCATTTGGTATAATTTGTTACTGCTCTGCTACACAGGAGTGCGCTTTGTTTCTATTTTTCTACAGTGCAGATATGGGGATATATATATATATATATATATATATATATATATATATATATATATATATATTATATATATATATATATATATATAATATACACACATTTTCTGAGGCCCATCGGGAGGGGGGGGTGTTTCTGTTCCCCTATGGGCAAGTCTGAGTCTGCTCCCATCTTTAGGCCCCGTTCACAAGGCTTATTGCCGGCGTAATTTCGCCCCGCAATTACGCCGGCAGCCGTGTAGTGGGGCGGGGCAGGGGGCTGGCAGCTCGCCGGCCCCATAGACTGTCATTATCTAAATAATTGACATGTCACTTTCTCCCCGCCCGGCGGATTCGCTGAGCGGGGAGGAGAGACGGAATCCATAGTTCTCTATGAGAACCGTTGTTACTGGGACGGATTGGAGCCGTACTGCAGCGCAAATACAGCGCGCAGTACGGCTCCAATCAGCGCCCAAATAAGCAGTGCGAACGAGGCCTTATAGTCTCAGAGAGGATTCTCCTCCGTGTGACTGACCAGCAACATGTAAATATTTTTGATATTGGTGACTCAATTCATGGATTTTGGAGAAAGGTCTAATTTTATGGTGTTGTCTATGTTGGAAAGATGCGGACTAGATAGAATCTGCAGAGACTATATCATGGATATTTTCTCCTTTTCTTTCCAGATAAAGGAATTATCCTGCTGGTTCCAGACCCCATCATAAACGCAACAGTGACCCAAAATGTCCTCCTGTCCATTGAATACACAAGTAACGGGACGCCCTGGGTACAATGGCAATACATGCTGAGCTGGAAGTGGCAGTGTATCATTGAGTGGAAGGTGAACTCTTACGTTAATGTTTCCACCAGTTACGCAGGTCGGGTGCACAAGTTTGAGAACGGCTCCATACAGCTGCAGAATGTGGAAGTGAGAGACACTGGTTTCTATATGATCACAGTGAGTGATGACTTTGGAAGTACCAAGCAGAGCACAATTATCCTCAATGTACATGGTAGAAATTCTCTTCTCATATCTTGCCGTTTTCTTATTTCGTATTTGAGATGCTGTGGTTTTTCTTCATGACTCACTTTAAATTCAGAAATCCGCTATGAATAGTACTACTAAGTGGATGTGTTCATTGCCTTTCTAGCTGCAGGATCGGCCGTCTTGGTCTGCCTCATGTGGGTCTGCAACAAATGTATTAATATTGCCCAGAGGAGAAAGCAGCATCGGAGAGGTAAGAGAGGTAACTATGATCCTAACTCTTTATATTACTAGATTCATGGGCAAAAAATGAGTACATAGGGGTTGCAGGCAGTAGTATCGGGTCTGAGGACATTGTACTGGGAGTCAAAGGATTCACTGTAATCTGGGAGAGACAGTGCTTGTGAAGTTGCAAGAGCATGCCATATTAACGCTTAGCAGCAAATAGACATAATTGTATATTCCATTTGAAGGTGCGTTAGTTCAGATCAACATACAGGAGCTTTGCCCATGCCTTAAAGGGGTGTTCTCACCATGCAGTTTCACAGAGCCTACTTTTCACAGCCAGCTTCAGGCTCCCACTTCCTGGTCAGGCTCTGGGCGGTTCTACAGCTTCAGGCTCCCACTTCCTGGTCAGGCTCTGGGCGGTTCTACAGCTTCAGGCTCCCACTTCCTGGTCAAGCTCTGGGCGGTTCTACAGCTTCAGCCTCCCACTTCCTTGTCAAGCTCTCTGTGTTCTACACTTCAGGCTCCCCCTTCCTGGTTAGGCTCCGGGCGGTTCTACAGCTTCAGGCTCTGGGCGGTTCTACAGATTCAGGCTACCCACTTCCTGGTCAGCTCTGGGCGGTTCTACAGCTTCAAGCTCCCACTCCTGGTCAGGTTCTGGGCGGTTCTCTACAGCTTAGGCTCCCACTTCCTGGTCGGCTCTTGGCGGTTCTAAGCTGCAGGCTCCACTTCCTGGTCAGGCTCTGGGCGGTTCTACAGCTTCAAGCTCCCACTTCCTGGTCAGGTTTGGGCCGTTCTACAGCTTCAGGCTCCCACTTTCTGGTCTGGCTCTGGGCCGTTCTACAGCTTCAGGCTCCCACTTCCTGGTCTGGCTCTGGGCGGTTCTACAGCTTCAGGCTCCCACTTCCTGGTCAGGCTCTTGGCGGTTCTACAGCTGCAGGCTCCCACTTCCTGGTCAGGCTCTGAGCGGTTCTACAGCTTCAGGCTCCCACTTCCTGGTCAGGCTCTGGGCGGTTCTACAGCTGCAGGCTCCCACTTCCTGGTCAGGCTCTGGGCGATTCTACAGCTGCAGGCTCCCACTTCCTGGTCAGGCTCTGGGCGGTTCTACAGCTGCAGGCTCCCACTTCCTGGTCAGGCTCTGGGCGGTTCTACAGCTGCAGGCTCCCACTTTCTGGTCAGGCTCTGGGAGGTTCTACAGCTTCAGGCTCCCACTTTCTGGTCAGGCTCTGGGCGGTTCTATCAGCTTCAGGCTCCCACTTCCTGGTCAGGCTCTGGGCGTGTGCTACAGCTTCAGGCTCCACTTCCTGGTCAGGCTCTGGGCAGTTCTACAGCTGCAGGCTCCCACTTCCTGGTCACCTGGTCAGGCTCTGGGCGGTTCTACAGCTGCAGGCTCCCACTTTCTGGTCAGGCTCTGGGCGGTTCTACAGCTTCAGGCTCCCACTTCCTGGTCAGGCTCTGGGCGGTGCTACAGCTTCAGGCTCCCACTTCCTGGTCAGGCTCTGGGCGGTTCTACAGCTTCAGGCTCCCACTTCCTGGTCAGGCTCTGGGCGGTTCTACAGCTTCAGGCTCCCACTTCCTGGTCAGGCTCTGGGCGGTTCTACAGCTTCTGGCTCCCACTTCCTGGTCAGGCTCTGGGCGGTTGTACAGCTTCTGGCTCCCACTTCCTGGTCAGGCTTTGGGCAGTTGTACAGCTTCTGGCTCCCACTTCCTGGTCAGGCTCTGGGCGGTTCTACAGCTTCTGGCTCCCACTTCCTGGTCAGGCTCTGGGCAGTTGTACAGCTTCACGCTGTGGGCAGTTCTACAGCTTCAGGCTCCCACTTCTGGTTCAGACTCTGGGCAGTTCTACAGCTTCAGGCTCCCAGTTACTGTTCAGTCTGTGGGGGGTTATATAGCTTCATGCTCCCACAAGAAATTGAGTATGTTTTTCTATAGAAGTACCAAAGCATAAAAAACCTACAAACATGGCACAAGTCCTTTTTTTTTTTTTCACATTTTGCCCCACTCAGAATTTTTTTGCGGTTTCCCAAGTATGATCTATGGTATGACAAATGTCACCGTTACAAAGTAAAACTTGTCCCGCAAAATAAAAGCCCTCATATGTCTATGTAGGTGGAAAAATAAAAACGTTATGGCTTTTGGAAGGCAAAGAGGAGAAAAATGAAGTCATTTTTTTTTTATTTGGAGGGATTAAGGGGTTAAACTTCAGGGTGAACAATGTAGAAAAAAAATGGAAGATTTACTTTTTTTTTTTACATTCTTACAAAAAATAAGTTAAACAGTAATTTCTATTAACCCTGAAATGTTGTTGATTTTTTTTTTTTTTTTACTTAAAATAATAAAACTCATTCTAAAAAAAATAAAGCCCAAAGCAGCTACATTGACAGAAATATAAAAAAGTTATGGATCTTAAAATGTGGCAACATGAAAAAAAGCTATAAAAAGTTAATCAATATGTTTCATGTAGCACAAAACGGAGCCATTACCAGACTGCATCTCATCTAAAAAACAAGCCCTCATCATACAGCTGTGTCAACAGGAAAATAAAAAAAAATTATGACTCTTAGAATATTGTGAAGTAAACACTTCCTGTGGTTCTAAGTGCCAAACGAGGCTTTACCCTAAATGGCTTAAAGTTTTTTTTATATTTAATACTTCAGTGTTTCCAGTGCTGGCAGTCTATCAGGAGAGATTGAACAGGTCTGTAGCTATAGCGACCAGCACTGGCAGCCTATCAAAAGAGATTGAATAGGTCTGTAGCTATAGCGACCAGCACTGGCAGCCTATCAGGAGAGATCGAACAGGTCTGTAGCTATAGCAACCAGCACTGGCAGCCTGTCAGGAGAGATCGAACAGGTCTGTAGCTATAGCAACCAGTGCTGGCTGCCTATCAGAAGAAATCGAACAAGTTTGTATCTATAGCGACCTGAGGAGCTTATGCCGCCCATACAAGAGGGGATATCTAGGAATAGGTAGGACACTGTTAATGGACATATATTGCAAAGTGACTTGTTTTTACGAGATCTTTAACATAAAAAGTAGCAATCCTTTTAGTGTGACAACCCCTTTAAGGCCTTAAGGACAGACTGTTTTTTCAGGTCCACTCTGTCTTCCAAGAGCCATAACCTTTTTATTTTTCCACCGACATAGACACATGAGGGCTTTTATTTTGCGGGACAAGATGCACTTTCTAATGGTGTTATTAACTGTACCATATAATATATTGAGATTGTAAATGGGACGAAATGTGAAAAATATTTACCTGCACCATGTTTGCGGGGGTTTTGTTTTTATGGCGTTTAATCTTTGGTATAAATGTGTTACCTGTATTCTGCAGGTTGATACGATTCTGGAAATACCAAATGTATATGGATTTCTTTATGTTTTAGCACCGTAAAAAAAATCCAAACACTATATTTTTAAAATGTGTGCCATTTACTGTGACCAATAACTTTTTTTGTATTGTCACCTATGGACCTGAGTGATGGTGAATTTCTTGCGGGCCGAAGCATACTTTTTATTTTTACCATTTTGGGATACATGCAACATTTTTGATCACTTTTACTCCAATTTTTAGGGGACGAAAAATGACCAAAAAGAGGCAATTTTGGCATTTTAAATTTTTTTTCTTCTATGGTGTTCAGTATACGGGATAAAATAGGTTATATTTTAGATTGGACTTCTACAGATATGGCGATAACAATTTTGTGTAACCTTTATTATTTTTGTAAAATGGCAAAAGGCGAGGGATTTAATGACCAGCTACATTTTGTAGTTTTGCCTCTGTGCTTATCAGTAGTCGTAATTTATTTATTTTTTTTCATTTTATCAGTGATACAGCTGTATGAGGTTATACATGGGACAAATTAGTATTTTTTTGTCATTGTTTGAGGATACATGTAAATTACTGCATTATTTCTTTTTCAAAATGTTTATTAGTGTGAAATATAAAAAAGTGTTATTCTGCTTTTTCATGTTTCATACAACATAACCTGTTAAATGAATTCTCCAGGTTATTAGTGTCATGTGGATACCTAATATGTGTAGGTTGTTTTTTATGTATAAGGTATGAACATTAATATTTTTTACGTTTCTCTTTTGCCACACTTTCTTAACGCTTTATTTTTTTTTTATTCCATTAAGAGACAATTGCTTCCACTCCTTTTTTTTTTTTTTTTTTTTTTTTTTACGCTTATACATACACCTGTTTTGCTAATACAATATGTATTGTGTCAGTAGAACACAGGCTGCTTTTAGGGTAAGGCCATGTTCACATGGCTTATTTGGGCACGTAATTCAGCCCGTAATTCGCAGCGTACTGCGCGAATTACGGGCTGAAATACGGCCCAGGCATTACGGTAATCCACAGTTCTCATAGAGAACTATGGATTACGTCTTCTCTTGTCTTCGCCGAGCGGGGAGATAAGTGACAGGTCATTTACTAATGGCGTATACGCCCCCATCCACATGGCGTAATTGCGGGGCATAATTACGCCCCGCAATTAAGCCGTGTGAACATGGCCTAATACACAGTGTGCCCTAACAGCAGGCTTACTACAATGACAGTCCTGTGGCTGATATAGCCGAGGGACAATGAAGCCCCAGGGCGCCTTTGGACACTGGAAAACCCAGTAACCTGATCGGGTATGGAAATCCCCTTTGATCATGCCGTGGTCGGGGATTGCAGCAATAAGAGAGTCAAAAGGCGGAGATTGGAGGCTTCTTCCAATCCCTATCGTGTTCAAATGCTGCTCTAAGAAC
The DNA here is from genome assembly GCA_025379985.1 of Phyllomedusa bahiana. Lineage (NCBI taxonomy): Eukaryota > Metazoa > Chordata > Amphibia > Anura > Hylidae > Phyllomedusa > Phyllomedusa bahiana. Next base: position 91,351 of record JAODAL010000878.1, read on the forward strand.
GAATCCGTTAACTATAACTCCATTCCTATAGCACCTGTGGCACTGGGCGACGCAAACCCTGCCGTGAAGCAGCAATGCCAAAAGAGAACCCACACCGCCCGCCATCAAAAGACAGTGGGCACTCGTTAAGTGGTTAAAAAGGTTCTCCACAGGACAGGCAATAATTGTCTAATTGCTGGGGGTCCCACTGATCTCTAAAGTGGGGGCAACCGACTCTCCAATTCTTCCTCACTGGAAGTCTTTGAATAGAGTACGGGGCTATAGTGTACTTGGCTATCTTGATCAGTCTCATAGACTGTGAATGAAGCAGCAGTATGCATGTTTGGTCACCGTCCCATTAAAAAAAATGGCTATTCTGTAGGAAAAATATTAAGTACAGTAATGCCTCTTGTACCTTTTATGGGTGCCATGTGACAACCAATAAATAAGGTCTTTAACAGTTTGTACATAGTAGGCACCATAAAAAAAAACACAAACGGAGGGCAAAAAATGCATAAAGAACAAGACCAGAATATTCAAGAGACAACGACCTTTGATGCAGCTGTCTAGAATTGCACCAGCTTACTAAACTTGATAAGATGTCAGGTAATCAGGTTATTATGCATTAGCAGACTGAACAGAGGGGGAAGTAAGCATCTGTTACTCTTGTGATTTTGCAAATTTCCCCACCTAAGAATAGAGAGATCTGTAATTTTTATCATAGGTACACTTCAACTGTGAGAGACAGTGCTTGTAGATGGAAGCACAAAAGTGCTCTACTTTCCAGCAGGGGACCAAATCAGTATATTAGTTAGCACGTGCCAGAGAAATCGCGGCCTGACACTTTCTCAGACAAAGAGTTCTCCAAACTTTATTGCACAAACCCAAGGTTTTAACAGGTTGGGGGTGTACACATTCCTTAACCAACATCCACCCTCTTGATTGGCTCTTCTTATCTACATTTTAAATGACCCTCCTCTCTCTTTGTTAGAGACAAGAAAAATAACTAAGGTGAGCAGCCATTTTGGCATATCAGGGTGTGTCTTAACACAGACGCCATCTTGTGGGTGGAATAGACATTACACATAATATATTCTATAAGAGTTCCTTTACAAACAGATTATATATGCGGCCATTTGCTAACACATTAAAAAGTGTATGGTTATACAGGCAGCTTTTACGTGCAATATATAAAGACATGTGAGGTATTATACTGATTAATACATTAAAAAAGAGACACAAAGGATCACACATATAACCTTTGTTCCCATCCACAACAACAGAATCTAAAAAAAAATCCAGAAAATCTCATTTTCATGTTAAATAATTTATTTGCATTTTATTGCATGAAATAAGTATTTGATCACCTACCAAGCAGCAAGAATTCTGTCTCCGTTAGTTTTTCTTTAAGCAGCCCTCCTACTCTGCACTCATTACCTGTATTAATTGCACCTTTCTATAAAAGAGACTTGTTCACACACTCAATCAATCACACTCCAACCTCTCCACCATTGCCAAGACCAAAGAGCTGTTTAAGGACACCAGTGACGAAACCTGTACAAAGCTGGGATGGGCTTCAATAGGCAAGCATCTTGGTGAGATACAACAACAGTTGGCGCAATTATTAGAAAATGGAATAAATACAAGATGACTGTCAATCTTCCTCGGTCTGGGGCTCCATGCAAGATCTCCCCTCGTGGGATAAGGATTATTCTGAGAAAGGTCAGGAATCAGCCCAGAACTACATGGGAGGACCTGGTCAATTACCTGAATAGATCTGGGACCACAGTCTGCAAGATTACCATTAGTAACACACTAGGCCGTCATGGATTAAAATCCCGCTGGGCACACAAGGTCCTCCACTCACACCAGCACATGTTTAGGCCTGTTGGAAGATGAGGCAGGAGAAGGTCATGTGGTCAGAGGAGACCAAAATAGAACTCTTTTTGGTATCAACTCCACTCGTTGTTCTTGGAGGAAGAAGGAGTACAACCCAAAGAACACTGTGCCAATCATGAAGCATGGGGATTGAAACTTCATATTTTGGGGGTGTTTTTCTGTAGAGGGGACAGGATGACTGCACTGTATTGAAGGGAGGATGGACGGGGTCATGTATTGTGAGATTTTAGCCAACAACCTCTTCCTCTCAGTAAGAGCATTGAAGATGGGTCATGGCTGGGTCTTCCAGCAGGACAGTGACTCGGATCATACAGTCAGGGCAACTAAGGAGTGGCTCCGTAAGAGCATTTCAAAGTCCTGGAGTGGCCAAGCCAGTCTCCAGACCTGGAACCAATCGAAAAACTTTGAAGAGAGCTGAAACTCAAGTTAGCCCAGCTGAAACCTGAAAGATCTGGAGAAGACCTGTATGTAGGAGTGGGCCAGAATCCCTGCTGCATAATATGGAAACTTGGTCAAGAACTACAGGAAACATCTGACCTCTGTAACTGCAAACAAAGGTTTCTATATCAAATATTAAGTTCTGTTTTTCTATTGTATCTAATACTTATTTCATGCAATAAAATGCACACTATTTAAAAATCATACTATGATTTTCAGGATTTTTTTTTAGATTCTGTCTCTCAAAGTTGAAGTGAACCTAAAATATAAATTACAGATCTCTCCCTTCTTTGTAGGTGGAAAAACTTGCAAAATCAACAGTGTATCAAATACTTATTTTTCCCACTGTATATTTACATTTTTATTCTAAAGTGTTTTTATACTATTTCTTCAATACCCAATAGCATTAATTTTATTGGAGTTGGTTAATCTTGTATTGACTTTAGATTGATTTTTATATATGCTACAGCAGCGATCCCCAACCTTTTTTCTGTGAGCCTCAGAGCTGATTGATTATGTATTTATACTATATACATAAAGAATGCTAACCTACAGAGCTGTTCAATATAACTGCAGACTGATTGTCAGCTCTGTGAGTCAGAATTGTATACGTATATCATATACATATAATATGTATATCATATACATATATAATCAGTTTTGTGGGCTACAGAGCTGATTTGATTATAGATGTATTTACACACATATAAAAAAAATTTTTGAGGGAAATCAACTTAATTAGAAAAACATTGTCAGAATTGCTAACATACTTTTACCCTTTTGTCTGTGTTGCTTCTCCCACCAAACTGAGCAGTATAAAGCTAAGCTGCCTAATGGAACATGGCCCCTACACATTTCCCCTATCTGCAGGGATTTGATTTTCATTCAATACATGGATGGGGGGAATGTGGGGACGATAGTGCCTCAAGCCTTGGCCTTCAGCAGCTCCCCCTCCTCCACAGTGTGACATATCCATATCGGTCATCGTGCTGCTCGTCGGTGCCAGGTACCGCTAGGTGTATGCCGGTAAAAGCCCCGGGGGCTCCCTAACAGCCAAGCAGCTCGAAAATAAGCACAGCACAAACCAGCTGTGTGTACATTGCCCGGTATGACATGCTGCACGGCCCGGTGGTTGGGGACACGTGTGCTACAGGATTGAATTCTAAATATACAGCTTGCACACTTGGTCTGTTTACTTACATTTTCGGGGTGCTTAGGGTCCATCTGCACAGCAAGTATTTCTTGACTGTTTATTCCGTGGTTTTCAGCTTTTAAAAATCATGAAAAACCAACTGGAGACCATCCCTATAGGCCTAAATAGAAAATCCAAGCTACCGTACACAGCTTGGAATTTGAGGTCAAATTTCAAAACTACAACGGTTTTGAAAAAAACTTGGAACGCACATTCTTCCGCTGTATTTCACTTGGAAAATGGAGAACTGCTATGCTATTCATTTCAATGGGATCGGCGAATCTGAAAACTGTTTAAAAAAAAAAAAGTACAAAAAACCCCGAAAAACAAAGTATAAAATAATGTTCTTATTCTAATTCAGAATCCCACCACTATTTGTACTTTATTGTGTGGACGGAGCCTTAGGGGGTTGATGTTTTTAATTTATGTGAGCAACAATAAAGATAGATGTATTTGAAGTATTTTGGGTGTGCACTTATAATATGCATAATCTTTGTCTTTTGAATACTCTGAATTACTAAGGACAGAAGCTGTCAGACCAATCTGATCTGTTTTTATGAAGAGGTGAGTAGAAGTCTGGATAGCGGGGCAGCTGTGGATATTGTGTTTTTAGACTTTGCAAAGGCGTTTGACACTGTACTGCATAAGCGTTTGTTAGGTAAATTAGAATCCACTAGGTTAGAGATAAGTGTGTAATTGGATTAAAAACTGTCTATCGGATGGTATTCAGAGAGTGGTGGTAAATGACTCCTACTCTGAGTGGTCCCCGGTTGTGAGTGGTGTGCCGCAGGGCTCAGTATTGGGTCCTCTTTTATTTAATGTATTAAGAATGGAAGGGATCAATAGCACGGTTTCGATTTTTGCAGATGACACCAAGCTATGCAGGGTAGTGCAATCTATGGAAGATACTCATAAATTGCAAGCAGACCGGACACACTGAGTGCTTGGGCATCCACTTGGCAAATGGGGTTCAATGTGGATAAATGTAAGGTTGTTCGCTTGTTGAGAAAGATCTGGGCGTTCTTGTAGATCATAGACTACAGAACAGCATGCAGTGTCAATCAGCTGCCTCTAAGGCAATAGGATATGCGTGTATTAAAAGAGGCATGACTCGCGGGACAAAGGATTGTAATTCTACCCCTGTATAAAGCATTGGTTCGCCTCACTTCCAAAATTTTTGTTGTTTTCCCCCTTTTTTTTTTAAAAATTTTTTTGGGGCCAACCCCAAAAAAAAAAAGGGGTTTAAAAAAAAAAAAAAAAAACCCAAAAAAAAAAAAACCCGTAAATTTTATTTAAAAGGGGGGAAAAAAAATTTAAAAGGGGAAAAAAATTTTAAAACCCTTTTTTAAAAAAAAAAAAAAAAAAAAATTTTTTTTAAAATTTTTTTGGTTTTTTAAAAAAAAAAAAAAAAAAAACCCCCTTTTTTTAATTTTTAAAAAAAAAGGTTAATTTTTTTGTCCTTTTTTTGGGGAAAATTTTTTTTTTTTTTTTTTAAAAAAAAGGAAAAAAAGGGGGGGTTTTTTTTAAAAAATTTTTTTTTTGGGGGGGGGTTTTTTTTTAAAAAGGGGGAAAACCCTTCTATTGTTTTTTAAAAAAAAAAAACCCCGGGGGGGGGGTTTTTTTTTTTAAAAAAATTTTTGGGGTTTTGGGGGGGGGGTTTTTTTGGGGGGTTTTTTTTTTGGGGGGGGGGGGGGGGAAATTTTTTTTTTTAAAAAAATTTTTTAAAAAGGGGGGAAAAACCCCCCTTTTTTTCCCCCCCCCTTTTGGGGGGGGCCCCAAAAATTTTCCTTTTTTAAAAAAAAAGGGGGGGGTTTAACCCTTTTAAATTTTGGGGAAAGAAAAATTGGAAGGGGGTTTTTTTTTTTTTAAAAAAAGGGGGGGTTTTTTTCAAACCCCAAAAAACAAGGGGAATTTGGGGGGGGGGGGGGGGAAAAAAATTTTTTTTTTGGGGGAAAAAAGGGGGAAAAAAAAAAAAAAACCCCCAAAATTTTAAAGGGGGCCCCCCAATAATTTTCTTTTAAAAAAAAAAAATTTGGGGCCAAAAATTAAGAAAAAAAAAAAAGGTTGGGGGAAAAAAAAAAGGGGTTTTAAATTTTTTTTTAAAAAAAAGGGGGGGTTTAAAAAAAACCCCCCAAAAAAAGGGGGGGGGGAAAAAAAAAAAAAAAAAGGAAATTTTTTTTTCCCCCAAAAAACCCGGGGGAAAAATTTTAAAAAATTTTTTTTTCCCCAAAAATTTAAAAAAACCTTTAAAACCCCCCCCAAAAAAAAAATTCCCCCTTTTTTAAAAAAAAATTTTTAAAAAAAATTTTTTTCCCCCCCGGGGGGGTTGGGGGGGGGGGGGGGGGGAAAAAAGGGGGGCCAAAAAAAAAAAAAAAAAAAAGGGGGTTTTTTGGGGAAAAAAGGGGAAAGGGGGGGGGTTTTTTTTGGGGGGGGGTTGGGGGGCCTTTTTTTTGGAAAAAAACCCCCCCAAAAAAAAAAAAAAAAATTTTTCCCCCTTTAAATTTTTTTGGGGTAAAAATTTTTTTGGGTTTTTTTTTCCCCAAAAAATTTAAAAAAAACCCCCCAAAAGGGAAAACCCCCCAAAAAAACCCGTTTTCCCCAATTTAAAAATTTTAAAAACCCCTTTTTAAAAAAATTTTTAAAAAAATTTTTTTAAAACCCCCCCCTTCCCAAAAAAGGGGAAAAGGGGTTTTTTTTTAAAAAAAGCCCCCCATTTCCCCCCCCCAAAAAATTTTAAAAAGGGGTTTTTAAAAAAAAAAAACCCCCCCCTTTTTAAAAAATTTTTTTAAAAAAATTTAAAAAAATTTCCCCCCCCCAAAAAAAAAAAAAAAAAAAACCCCGCCCAAAAAGGAAAATTAAAACCCCCAAAAAAAAAGGGCCCCCCCAAAAAAAAAACCCCAAAATTTTTTATACCAAATTTCCCCCGGGGGGTTTTTCCCCAAAAATTTAAACCCGGGGCCCCCGGGGGGGTTTTTTTAAAAAAAATTTAAAAAGGGGGAAAGGAAAAAAAAAAACCCCCCCAAAAAAAAAGGAAAAAATAATTTAAAATTTTAAAACCGCGCCCAAAAAAAAAACCCCCCCCGGGGGGGGGGCCCCTTTAAAAAGTTTCCCAAAAAGGGTTTGGGGAAAAAAAGGGGGGGGTTTTTTTTCCCCTTTTTTCCTTTTGGCCCCCCCCAAAAAAAACCCCGGGCCCCCCCCCAAAAAGAAAAACCCCCAAAAAAAAACCCCTTTTTTTTAAAAAAAAACCCCCCCCCCCCATTCCCCCCCCCCTTTAAAAAAAACCCCCCAGGAAAAACCCCCCTTTTTTTTTTTTTCCCCCCCCCCCCCAAAATAAAATTTTCCCCCCGGGGGGGGAAAAAAAAGGGTTTCCCCCCGGGGGAAGGGGGGGGGGGGGTTTCCCCAAAAACCCCCAAAAAAAACCCCCTTTGTTTCCCCCTTTTTAAAAACCCCCCCCCCCCCAAAAAAAAAAAACCCCCGGGGGGGAAAAAAAAAACCCCCCCCCTTTTAAAAAGGGGGGAAAAAGTTTCCCCCCCCCGGGGGTTTGGGAAACAAAATTCCCCCCCCAAAAAAAAAAAAAAAAAAGGTTTTTTCCCCCAAAAAAAAATTTGGGGTTTTTTAAAAAAAAGGGGGCCCCCCCAAAAAAAAAAACCCCCCCCCCTTAAAGGGGGGCCCCCCCCCCCCGGGGGAAAACCCCCGTAGGAAAAAACCCCCCCCCCGGGGGGTTTTTCATACCCCCCCTTTTTTTGGGCCCCGGGGGTTTATTTTCCCCCCCCCCCCAAAAAAAAAAACCCCCCCCCAAAAAAAATTCCCCCAGGGGAAAAATTTCCCCCCCCCTTTTTTAAAAAAAAAAAAAAAAAGGGGGGGGGGGGGGGGCCCCCCCCCAAAAAAAAGGGGGGGGAAAAAAAAAAACCCCCCCCTAAAATTTTTTAAAATAGGTTTTTTCCCCCCTTTTCCCCCCCAAAACCCCCCGGGGTTTTTTTTAAAAAAAAAACCCCCCAAATAAAAAAAAACCCCCCCCCCCGGGGGGCCCCCCCATAGGGAAAAAAAAAACCCCCCAAAAAAAAACCCCCCCAAAAAAAGGGGGAAAAAACCCCCCCCAAAAAAAAAAAAACCCCCCAAAAAATTTCCCCCCCCCCCCCAAAAACCCCCAAAAAAAGGGGAAAAAAAACCCCCCCCCCCCCGGGGGGTTTTAAAAAAAACCGCCCCCTTAAAAAAAAGGGGGCCCCCCCCCAAAAAAAAAAAAAGGGGTTTTTTTAAAACCCCCCCCCAAAAAAAAAAAAAACCCCCCACAACCCCCCCCCCAAAAACCCCCCCCCAAAAGGAAAAAACCCAACACCCCCCAAAAAGGGCCCCGGGCCCCCCCCAACCCCCCCCCAAAAACCCCCGGGGGGCCCAAAGACCCCCCCCCCCCCCCCGGGGGGAAAACCCCCCCCAAAACCCCCCGGGGAAAAGCCCCCCCCCCGGAAAGGGGCCCCCCCAAAAAAAACCCCCCCCCAAAAAAAGGGCCCCCCCGGGGGGAACCCCCCCCCCTTTTTCCCCCAAAAAAAATAACCCCCCCCCCAAAAAGGGGGGAAAAAAAATAGGGCCCCCCCCCCTAAAAGGGCCCCCCAAAAAATTCCCCCCCCAAAAAAAACCCCCCCCCAAAAAACCCCCCCCCCCCCAGGGAACCCCCTTTTCCCCCCCCCCAAAAAAAGGGGGGGGCCCCAAAAAAAACCCCCCCCCAAAATTTCCCCCCCCCAAAAAGGGGGGAAAAAATTCCCCCCCTTAAAAGGGGGGCCCCCCAAAAAAAACCCCCCCCCCAAAAAAGGGGGCCCCCCTAATTAAAACCCCCCCCCCAAAAAAAAAAAAGGGGAAAAAAAAAAAAACCCCCCCCTTTGGGGTTTTGGGGCCCCCCCCCCCCAAAAAGGGCCCCCCGGGGGGTGGGCCCCCCCCAAAAAAAAACCCCCCCCCCCAAAAAAACAAACCCCCCCAAAAAACCCCCCCTTTTCCCCAAAAACCCCCCCCCCGGGAAAACCCCCGGGGGGGGGAAACCCCCCCCCGGGGGGGGAAAAAAAAATTTTTCCCCCCCCCCCTTAAAAACCCCCCCCCTTTTCCCGGGCCCCCGGGGGGGGCCCCCCCCCCCCTTTTTCCCCCCCCGGGAAAAAGGGGTAAAATTTTTTTTTTTGGGGGGTTGGGCCCCGGGGGGGGTTTAAAAATTTTTTTTTTTTTCCCCCCCAAAAAAAAAAAGGGGGGAAAAATTTTTAAAAATTTCCCCCTTTTGGGGGGGAAAAAAAAAAATTTTTTTTCCCCCAAAAAAAAAAAGGGCCCCCAAAAAGGGAAAAAAAAAAAAAAGGAAAATTTTTTTGGGGGGGGGAAAAATTTTCCCCCTTTTGGAAAAAAAGGGGGGGGAAAAAAACCCAAATTTTTTAAAAATTTTCCCCCCCCGGGGGGGGGGGTTTTTTTTTAAAAAACCCCCCCTTTTAAAAAAAGGGGGTTTTTTTTTTTAAAAAGCCCCCAGTAGTGATAGCTGCCCCCAGTAGTGATAGCTGGCCCCAGCAAAGAAAGCTGCCCCATAGTAAATAGACCAATTAAAAAAAAAAAAAAAAAAAGTAAGAAATCACTCACCTTTCCTGGATCCTCGGCTGAGCTCCTCCTCCCCGGCAGCCGACAGCAGCGAGCGGCGTGAGGGGTGTGACGTCACTTCCCATCACACTCCCTGCGCCGCATCTACAATGATAGGGAAAGCAGAGGCAGTGATGCACCGCTCCTGCTTTCCCTGTAATGCAGCCACACGCTGAGCGCAGCTGCTATGTCTGCGCGGCCGGATTACAGCGGCCGCGCACAGAAGATGCCGACCGCCCGGACTAAAGTCACCGGGCGGCCAGCATCATGTTAGCCCGGGGCCGCGGACCGGCGGTTGGGGACCCCTGGCTTAGATAACTACCTGAAACTGAAGAATATTAATATGTACATAGCCATGTTAAATTCTGGATCCTGTCTGGTGGCGGCTCTGGGGGTCAGGGATGGGGTCTCCCCTGGAGCAGATTGGTTCTTGCCTTGTGGGTTTCAGGGCATTAACCATTGGGGAGACTGGGCTTAAAATCCTCGTCTCTCTCCCTTTGCCCACTTTTTCCCCACCCTTGGTTGAACGTAATGGACATATGTCTTTTTTCAACCGTACTAACTATGTAACTATGTATCTAAAAATAAGGCCATAATGTACCCAAGGGTATGATGCCCAGGAGCTAGTCTTTGGGATTGCGGCTGCAGGAGAGGGTTATCTATCTACTCTATGGATCGGATACATGACCTATAGGAAGCCATGGCCACATTGGATCCATCATGTAACTATGGCATCCATTCCTTATCTGAAGTCAGATTGCGGGGTCTAAATTATTGCTCTGCTACTTGTGTTCTACTAACTTTAAGGCGTGCATGTATATGTGCTATATGATTTCCTTCTCCTCCAGGTGAAGCGATAAATTGTGCCATTTAGAAGGCTGTAATTACTCTCCTTTGTTACTTGCAGCAGAAGAGATTGAGCTTCGTATAATTTCAGACTGAGCAACATCGACATGGGCCACCTACCTCAAGCCACCCCAGAGACAATTGTCCGGTCTGAAGTCCTGTTTACCAGTGATCGAGGGTGTGGGGTGGGGTAGGGCACTGAGTATTGTTCAGTATGCTGGCATGGTAACGCATTCGTACACACTGGACGTGGCGCCGCTACCGAGCCTGTTCTGCAGTATTTCTCATTTAACATTTTCATCTGATGGATTGGAGTTTGCATCCGAATGAGGAGAGAGCCGTCGGTGAAAACTGGAGTGACCAGTATAGACCATTGTTATCCAGAGTCTTATCAGTGATACAACCAGTCAGTGGAGATTCCTCGACATGCCAGAGGAGGCCTGGTCTGCAGTGACCTGTTATCCATACACCATCTCCAGCTCTGCATGGTAATGATAGGGTCTGCGTGTATATTTATATTGTATTATAATGCACTGGATGAATGCCTTTGTTTACAGCCTATGTTAAAGTTCTTACTTTGTTGGAGTCGATGAATAATTGATGCTTGTATATGTTGCTATTGAATTGTGAGCCTTGTAAAGATAATGCACTTATAGATACATATGTTTTATAAATGTGACTGTGAAATAGACTTTGCTGGACTTTTGTTTTTGTTTTTTAAGCAATAGCTTTAATCCGGGGCCACCAGCCCGTCCATTACTATCTACTGGTAGAAAAGCGACAGGTGCCAAGATGATGCCTTAAAGGGGTTTTGCCACGATCTCCTTTCATACCTCCTGCATCCAGCTCTTCCACTCTGTGTGCTCAGAAGGGGGCGTGTGTGATTTTTTTGAATTGCAGATCATGTGACCCAGCAGGATGACATCACCAGGCCTTTCCTCTGTAGTCCAAGAATAGTCTGTTTATATGTAGAATTGTAAGTAACTGCATTGTAGCTAAGAGGTAAAACTTTTGCCTCCAGACACAAGGGTCCTCGGTTCAAATCCCTGCAGGAACCAAACCTGTGGATTTTTTCTTTTTATCAATGCACAGACCTCATGGAGGTTTCTTTTTTTAATTTATTTGCACTGTTTGACTAATTACTAAGAAGTACAGAGGACGGGAGTAGAGTGGCAGCACCCGGGGTTTGAACACTCAGTAGCTGCCTGAGAGGAGAGATGATGTCTGAGCATGTGTGACCAGGACTGAGAATCTCTCAGCCCTGGTCGTATCCCCTGGAAATGAGCTTTAAACAATGGGTCACTAAAGGAGCAGCTAAAACAAAAACGGTGCAGAATTTTTTATAATGATGATTGGTGAAAATGTTTATTTAATTTACAAACTTCCCACATCAATTTTACTTTGTGGCAAAACCCATTTAAGGAGCATTTTTTTTTTTTTTACTCTTGATCATGCCTCCAGTGCTGGACGTCTTGCTTATATTAAAGTACTGGTGCTCGAATGAGACCCCATTCCGGTTGCCACATGTTCATAGTTTGTAAGGCTGAAAAAAGACAGACGTCCATCCAGTTTAGCCTATAGTGCTATAGGGTTGATCCAGAAGAAGGCAAAAACCCCTATGAAGTGGAAGCCAATTGTCCTCATTTTAGGGAAAAGTTCCTTCCTGACTCCAATCTGGAATACATCCCTGGATCAAAGCCCCTTCTCCAGAATCCCGGTCACTATAACTTATTATATTATTAGGGTCAGTCCACACAGAAAGATTTTTGGTTGGATTTTCAGACGGTGTTCAGATTTGAAAACTGACCAGCAAACAACCCCATAGACTTTAATAGAAAATCCGTTCAGCAGTCCACACTGAATGGTTCTTCTGCTGGACGTTTTTTTACACCTCTGGTGTTCCGAAAACCTTTCAACATGCAAAATATTCCACCCGGTTTTCGGGCAGAAGATGTGCATTTGAATGGTTGAGGGGGACGGCAGATCCGCAAACTGCGGACAGAACCGTCCCCCAAAACCATGCAAAAGATGACAAAATACCGGATTTTTAAGACAGAATCCTACTGGTATTTTGTCACTGCCATGTGGACGGACCCTTACACACTAGAAATGCATCTAGACCCTTTTTGAGCTCTGTTAGTGAATTCACCATGACAAGTTCCTCTGGCAGAGAGTTCCACAGTCTCCCTGCTCTTACAGTAAAGAATCCCTTTTTATGTTTATGTAGAACCTTCTTTCCTCCGGACATAGAGGATGCCACCTTGTTCTAGATACAATCCTAGGTATACATAGATCTTGGGAGAGATCTCTATATTGATCCCTGATATATTTATTATGTCCCCCCAAAGCCCTCTGTTCCCTAAATTAAATTACCCAAAACTGTATGTGTGGTCCAACAGGGTATTTGAATAGTGGTAGATATTCTCATCATGTGCCTCTATGTCCCTTTTCATACACCCGATGATCTTATTTGCTTTGACAGCAGCTGCCTGACACTGGCTGCTACAATTATGTTTACTGTCAAGTTAGATTCCCAAATAATCGTGGAATGGGTTTTCCCTTCCCAGGTGCATAATCTTCCATTTATCTGTGCTAACCTTGGTTCGACTGAACTTGAGAAAAATATTTGGGTTTGGTACGTCCTGAGGCACAATTTATTCTGTAATCCCATTCCTATCCTAGTCATAACTGTAACAATAACCCTGAATTGAGGTTTGGCTAGTTTAAAGGGGTTTTGCCACAAAGCGATTTCCTTACCTCCTTATCAGCTCAGGGGAGAATATAAACAAATCATGCTGAGTCATGAACGCTGCAGGGGTGAGAGGGAGGGGGTGAGCAGAGAGTGAGGAAGAAGGGAGCGTCTCAAAAGTTTACTCAAATAATAACATTACAACACTGGATTCTCTATACAGCAGACAGCCTCATACACTGCACTTTCTCCCCAGCCCCTTGAAAGCTCATTCATGTTCCCTGTCATCAGATAAGAAGTGCAAACAAGCAAGCATGGCCAGATCAGCTCCTCTGGTCGTGTCTAATGTAAACTTTCAGGTAACTAAGGGGGACTGAGCAATGCTGTAGCTCTCACAGGCTTCACTTTTTGTAATCACATATATTTAGAAAAGTGATAAAATACCCATTTTGGAGTATCCCACGTCAACATTACATCGTGGCAAAACCCCTTTAAGGAAATTTAGGGCGTTAACATTTCTGTTGCAGCCTAACTGACATCCTGTCCAAGTTCACAATCGATTATTTCTTCATAGGCCCAATTTTGAAGTAACAGAAAGTGACCTTGGATGTGATATCCAACATCACTTCCTGTTACCATAACATTGGGCTTATGGTAAAGTAACCGGAAGTAACATTAGAATGTCAGTCCAGAAGATAAGCCGCAACAAGAGCATCGTGATGTCTGACTGGTAAGTGAACCCACTAACATCTCTTAAAGAGAAACTGTCACATAGATTTTGCCCCCCTGGCTGAGGGCAGCACAAGCTAGTGTCAGACCTGCTGTTTCCAGCGCTGTGTCCATTATTCTGTAAGATGCTGGAGTTTTCGTGTATTTAATGCTCAAATCTGCAGTTTTCAGCCAGAAGAGTCATTCGAAGAGTCCTTCAGAGTGTCAATTTTTGTCAAACCCCGCCCACCTGAGGCTAGCCCCGCCCACCTCAACTGACAAACCTATTACTTTGAATAGGTAGAAGCATGTGAATAACTGTGGGCGGGGCTAACACCTGCTCATGAATAAGATTTGAGCATTAAATGCTCTAAAACTGCTGCATCTTACAGAATAAGGGACACAGAGCTGGAAACAGCAGGTCTGACACTAACTTGTGCTGCCCTCAGCAAGGGGGACATCCCCTATGTGACAGGTTCCCTTTAAACACCCCATTTCTTCCAGATGTTATCCAAGCCGCTTGGATTTATTTTATTCATTTATATAGCACCATTTTATTCCACAGCGCTGTACAGTCATTATTCACATTGGTCCCTCTACCCATTGGGGTTCACGTCCCATATTTCCACATCTGTATGTTTTTGGGGTATGGGTAAAACCAAAGAACCTGGAGGAAACCGATTCAAACACGGGAAGAATTTACAAACTCCTTGCAGCGGTTGTCCCAGAGCCCCAGCACTGCAAGACCTCAGTGCTAACCACTGAGCCACCATGCCTTGGACGTGAAGCACAACACTATCATGTACCCAGGACCAAGTTAAAAAAGATGTTGCTGTGCACAAAATGGTGGTGGGGGTACATGGGTGAGGTGGCTATTTTCAGTTACACTACACACCTCAGGATTGCCTCAGGGGAATTGCTGCCACTCTTGTCACTAGGCTGACATTATGATGGGGGCACTATGATGATATCTTGTTTTCTACAATGAAAATCATATTGTCACATTGTGTGAATGCTGATGTGGATTTCACTGCAGATTTTAAGGGGAAAAGGAAAACTACACAACCATATCTGTCACCTTTGCATTGTAGAACAGATCATGTGAATTTTCTGCAGTAAATCAGTCCTGAGAGGACCTTAAAGGGATTGTCTCACTACAAAAATTAGCTTTCAACATGTAGAGAATTTTTTCAAATACATTGCTTTATTTTGCTTTGATGAGGAGATAAAAGTGATTTTATCAGCTCTGAGTGCAAACAGGCTTCTATAGTTATTGACTTGCTCTTCCCTTCTCTCTCTGCTCTTTGTCATATTTCAGAGCATGGAGTGATGTCAACACAGATTGGTGCACACAGAGCTGCTGACAGCTTATGAACTGTGTGTTTTTGCTAACAAACAGAGATTAATTCCTTTTTTTACTTAGTGCAGAAAGCTTCAGAGCTCGATCAATAAGATCTCCTGCTCTCATGTCAGTCCAATTAGAAGATCTGTGAATACGAAGCTGATATGCTAATCACCCACAACCTGACCAGGAAGTATTTATCTAAAACTGCTCGTGGCTCAGTGAAACAGCATGGTGAGACAACTCCTTTTAAGGGTTAATGCAAATGTTATGAAATTGCTGCAGATTTCTGTGTTGATTTAGTTTTTAAAAAAAAAAAAAAATTTGAAAATTCAAATTATTTTAATTATTAAAAAATACTTTGACAGTTAATAAAAATTTAATATTAACAGCACCATCAAAAATGAATATATATTTATATAGTGAAGGAAATAATTCTTTCATCACTGGACATCCCTTGCTGATTGTGTAAGTTTGCCCACTGACAAAGACATAAACAGTCTTTAATTTTAAGGGTAGGTTAATTTTAACATTGAGAGATAGAATATCCAAAATAAAATCCAGAAAATCACATTGTATAAATGATATAAATTAATTTGCATTTTGCAGTGAGAAATAAGCATTTGATCCCTCTGGCAAACAAGACTTAATACTTGGTGTCAAAACCCTTGTTGGAAAGCACAGCAGTCATACATTTTTTGTAGTTGATGATCATGAGGTTTGCCCACATGTCAGGAGGAATTTTGGTCCACTCCTCTTTGCAGATCATCTCTAAATCACTAAGATTTTGAGGCTGTCGCTTGGCAACTCGGAGCTTCAACTCCCTCCATAAGTTTTCTATGGGATTAAGGTCTGGAGCCTGGCTAGGCCACTTGATGACCTTAATGTGCTTCTTTTTGAGACACTCCTTTTTTTTTGACTTGGCTGTGTGTTTTTGGTCACTGTCTAGCTCACAGGTGTCAAACTGCGGCCCTCCAGCTGTTGGGAAACTACAACTCCCATCATGCCCACTGTTATAGATTATACAAATTCATGATGGGAGTTGTAGTTTCCCAACAGCTGGAGGGCCGCAGTTTGATACCCCTGGTCTAGCTGGAAGACTCAGCCCCGACCCATTTTTAATGTCCTGGCCGAGGGAAGGGGGTGCTCACGTAGGTACGCTTTTATGGTACATGGCTCCATCTCCATTCTCCCATTGATGCGGTGAAGTAGTCCTGTGCCCTTAGTAGAGAAACACCCGCAAAATATAATGTTTCCACCTACATGTTTGATAGTGGGGATGGTGTGCTTTGGGTCATAGGCAGCATTCCTCTTCCTCCAAACACAGTGAGTTAATGCCAAAGAGCTCAATTTTTCTCTCCCCTGACCACAGCACCTTCTCCCAATCACTCACCGAATCATCTAGGTGTTCATTGGCAGACTTCAGATGGGCCTGCACATGTGCCTTCTTGAGCAGGGGGACCTTGTGGGCACTGCAGGATTTTAAACCATTATGGTGTAATGTGTTACCAATGGTTTACTTGCTGACTGTGGTCCCAGCTGCCTTGAGATCATTAACAAGTTCCCCGTATAGTTTTAGGAGGATCTCTCACCTTCCTCATGACCAAGGATACCCCACGAGGTGAGATTTTGCATGGTGCCCCAGATTGATGTCGATTGACAGCCATTTTCTATTTCTTCCATTTTCTTACTATTGTACCAACAGTTGTCTCCTTATGGTTTTGTACCACATTCCAGCTTTGTGCAGGTCTATGATCTTGTCCCTGACATCCTTAAAAAGCTCTTTGGTCTTGCCCATGTTGTAGAGCAGAGGTGTCAAACTGCGGTCCTCCAGCTGTTGGGAAACTACAACTCCCATCATGCATTTGTATAATCTATAACAGTGGGCATGATGGGAGTTGTAGTTTCCCAACAGCTGGAGGGCCGCAGTTTGACCCCTGTTGTAGAGGTTAGAGTCTGACTGATTGAGTCTGTGGCCAGGACTCTTTTATAAAGGTGACTGTTTTAGATGGCTGTCTCTAATGGAGGTAACGAGTTGATTAGGAGCGTCTAACGGGTCCGTAGGAGCCAGAACTCTTAATGGTCGGGAGGGGATCAAATACTTATTTATCTCAGCAAAATGCAAATAAATTTATATAATCTGACTTTTTGGATTTTATTTTTGATATTCTATTTGTCAATGTTAACATGAACCTACCCTTAAAATGATAGACTGTTCATGTCTTTGTCAGTTGGCGAACTTACACAATCAGCAAGGGATCAAATAAGTATTTCACTATATATTTATAGATAGATAGATAGATCATGAGAGGACGCATGTGATAATCATACCAGTTCTGGAGATTACATTTTTATTAAGTTTCTTCCACATGTAATCTTTCTTGCATGAATGACCTGCTTTACCGATTTTTTTGACCTGGGGTGCAGAGAGAGATCATTATTACATGTGCCATTATCACCACTAATTGAATTGTAAACTGGTCATGTAGCAACACCTGCCTTACTCTACAGGTGACTACACTGGAGCTCCGCAGCAGGTTGTTTCACAATAAGCAAGGCAGATCCTAGAATATCTCTGGGCAGGTGGCCACTGGTCCCCCGTGTAGAAGAGAACATGTCTTTACCTTTGTTAGAGAACAGAAGCAGCGGAGGGCTGGATTTTTCTGTTCCGTTGTGACATTATGCATTATTATTTAAGCCCAGCAGTGCAGAGGAATGAGCCGCTGGGCGCATCCCGTGGAGATGTTGACACAGATGTTGGACTGTTTTACTTAAGACATCTGTATTTTCTGTTTGATGTATTCACACACATAAGATAGAGGGGAAAAAAAATGCAGCCACATTCCAACAAAAAGAGGCCGTACACCGTCCTGCCATAGGATGCTATAGAGCCGGCATTGTGTGAATATTATCATTACATGGATAAATCTTGTCTGGTACAATCCGCCAGTGAGGATCGATGCAGAAAACACTTGGTTCTGCTGCGAAGGAAAACAATATCTCACCCCCCACCGTCCCGTCCAGTGACGCGAATCTGGAGAATTGAAGAGGACCTTGTATGAACTATCAACCTTTAGCTTACTTCATCCTGCCAACAAGCTGTAATCGCTTTAACAGGATGTTATGCTCAAAATATTTATTTTACTTTCATTGAAGCAGAAATACAGAATGGAAATGCCAGACATTTTGGGCCACTAATCCATTAGATGGCATGGACACCCCGAGGCTCCTTGGAGGTAGAACCATAGACATGTTCAGTAAAATCAAGCATGATAGCCAAGCCCCAATTCTTATAACCACTGATGGGACAGCTGTTATTTCATTGATTAAGTGACAATGATGCCGGTCAGGGGGTGGGATAAAATAGGCAGAAAAGGAAGATACAGTACTCAACATTGATGTGCTGCAGTAGAAAATATGGGTAACTGTAAGGGTACATTCACTTTTCCGTCCAACGAGGTCTCCTCAGCAGTAATCCAAGGCAACAGCTCGTTTATATGGAGAGAACGAGCGTGTATATAGGGTTATATGATAGAGAGGGGAGCTGAGCTCTTCATAAAGGAATTATAGAGGAGAGACTGAGCTCTGTGAATTAGGGTTATGATAGAGAAAGAACTGAGCCTGGATATAAGGTTATGATAGATGAGAAGCGGCTCTTATATAAGGGTTATATGAAGGGGAGCTGAGCTCTAGTTATAGGGGGTATATATAGGGAGAGCTGAGCTCTGGAATATGGGTTTAATGATAAGAGAAACTGAGCTCTGTGATGTCAGTAAGGGCCCAAAATTTTTGGGAGAATGACACATATTATATTTTCACATGACCCGGTGCCCTTTTGGTTTTTATGTTGTTGTCAGATGTTTTTTTCACATACAGAAATACAATTGCAATCATATTATGATTAACAAAAGCTTTTATTGGACATTTTAGAATGAGTTAATGCAGAAAGGGTCAATATTTGCAGTGTTGACCCTTCTTCTTCGGGACCTCTGCAATTCCCCCTTTGGCATGCTCTCAATCAACTTCTGGAGCAAATCCTGACTGATAGCAGTCCCATTCTTGCACAAGCAATGCTTGCATTTGTCACAATTTGTTGGTTTTTGTTTGTCCACCCGTTTTCTTGATGATTGACCACAAGTTCTCAATGGGATTAAGATCTGGGGATTTCCAGGCCATGACCCAAAAACTCTATGTTTTTGTTCCCTGAGCCATTTAGTTATCACCTTTGCTTTATGGCAAGGTGCCCATCATGCTGGAAAAAAGGGATTGGTGTCACCAAACTGCTCTTGGACGGTTGGGAGAAGTTGCTCTTGGAGGACATTCTGTACCATTCCCTTTATTCATGGATTGTTTTTAAGGCAAGCCTGTTAGAGAGCCGATTCCCTTGGGTGAGAAGAAACCCCACACATGAATGGTTTCTGGATGCTTTAAAAGTTGGCATGAGACAAGACAGTGGTATCCGCTAACCTTGTCTTCTCGAACAAGCTGTTTTTCCAGATGTTCCAAACATTCGGAAAGGGGTTCAACAGAGAAAAGAACTTTTACCCAGGTCCTCAGCAGTCACTCCCTTGTACTTTGGCAGGAATTTTCAGTCTGTCCCTGATGGTTTTTTTTTGGAAGAGAAGTGGGCTTCTTTGATGCCCTCACATTGAAACCAGGCCTTGCTACATGAGTCTCGCCTCACAGTGGATATGCAGATGCACTCAGGCCTGGCTGCTGACCATTCCTGAGCAAGCTTTGCAATTCTGGTGCCCGATTCCGAAGCTGAAAACACTTTTAAGGAGGACTGGTCCTGGCGCTTGAGGGTATTTGAGGCACCTGGAGCCTTTTTGGAAACAATGGAACCTCTTCCTTGAATTCCGTATGATGATGATAGATTGTTGAATGATATGCAGGAAAAGAAAAAAGAAGGAGAGAGGGTCGCACAATAGTGTTATACTGTAAAACAGTATATATAGTAGTTGTCAGGATGGTATATTCTCACCTTTTGCGTGTTGCGTACTAATCTAGTGGCACAACACTTCATAGCGCTTGCAGGGCTATTTGTTACCGCTAGCCCTTACTACGCAGCTCGATGGTCTCTGGTACTCCGTTAGGGGATGACCGATGGGAGAAAAGATTGCCAAGAGGAAAAAAAAAAAAAAAAAAACGGACCCCGGCACACGTGCAGTGGAGATAGAAAAAAAGCCCAGGCTAAAATGCTTTCAATAAAAATGTTTATTTCTTAAAAATTACCGCTGCATTATGAGACACAATTAAAAACACTTTAGACATAAAAAGAACTTCCGCGTTCTCGAGGCGTGCAACCCGCTTCTTCAGATGAAGCGTGGGTGCACGCGCGAAACGCGTAAAGTTCTTTTTATGTCTATGGTTTTTACTTGTGTCTCGACGGTAATGCCGCTGGTATTTTTAAGTAATAAAACATTTTTAATTGAAAGCCTTTAGCCTGGGTTTTCTATCTCCTCTGACGTGCGCCAGGCAGGTCCATTTTTTTCCTTTTTTTTTTCCTTCTTGGCAGATTGTTGACTGGGTGTGACATCTTTTAGCTGTGATACTCTTCCCTGTTAGGCCAGTTTTGTGCAGTGCATGATGACTGCACGTGTTTCTTTACGGATAACCATGGTTAACAAGAGAGAAAAATGATGCAAGCACAGCTCCTTTTAAAAGTGTCCAGGTGGTGTGGATTATTAACTTAATCATGACAGATGATCTCCAGCCCTGTTAATCCATCAACACCCACACCTGTGTTAATGGCGCAATCACTGAAACAGTTTAGTGGGTCCTTTTTACGGCAGGCCTTGCAATGAAGTGGAAATTGTGTTTTGGGAGAAAAAGATTCATTTTCTAGGCAAACTATTGACTTTGCAATTAATTGCCTGTTAGTGATCACTCTTTATAACATTCTGGAAATATATGAAAATTGCCATTATTAAAAAAACCTGATGCAGTAAACTTTGTTAAAAGTTAAAAAAAAAAATCATTTCGTATCATTTTCTCTAAACTTTTGGCCAATGACTGTAAAGGGTTATTGATTCGAGGAGAGGGCTGAGCTCTTTGTGTTATATAGGGTTTATATAATAGAACGAGAGAAGCTGAAGCTCTGTGATATATAGGAGTTATATGATAGGAGAGAGGAGCTGAGCTCTGTGATATATAGGTATATATGATATAGGAGAGAAGCTGAGCTCTGTGATATATAGGGTTATATGATAGGAAGAGAGGAGCTGAGCTCTGTGATATAAAGGGTTATATGATGGAGGAGTGAAGCTCTACGATATATGGCTAATCGGTCACAGATTCAAAGGGATTCATGATCCTCAACTGATGGGAGTATGGACATTAAGGTACCAAGGACATGTGTATTTGTAAAGAAATTGCTTAAAATGCTGTTCCCCCTATGCATTTTGATGACATATTGATGGGATATGGCATCAAGGTAGGATAGTGGTGGGTCCCCAAAAGTCTCTGCACAAAATGAAGAAGTGATCTCACCAGTGTGCAACTCCCTTCTGTTCAGCGTACAGCCGAGCACACCAAGACTTTTAGGGGCCATTTCCCGAAATAGGTTCAGTCTCAATATGCCATCAAAGTGCATGGTTGGAAGACCCGTCAGAACACTGCATCCCGTCACTTATGGGTGAAACCAGTTTCTAGATCTGCTGGAGGACCTGCTCTTTAGCAGAACATGGGCACGCACCTCAAGTTATATTTAGCAGAGGGTTTCTTCTTATAGAAACTGATCAAACTGGAAATTCTAGATCTTACAAATTATTTTTATTTTTTTAAACATACTGTCATAGTAAACTCACACCTACCAGACATTTTATAGAGTGCAACAATGAGCCCGGACATAAAGAGGGAAACAGAAATTAACTGAGGACCAATGTTTGATCTTACTTTTTTTTTTTTTTGTGTAATTTAAATTTTTTTTTTAGCTTTTACATTCATGAAAGACTTTGCCTAAATCTGGAACCATTTCTTTTAAATATTTGAGGAAAACAAACCTATTTGTCTTCTGTGTATACAGCTTCTATGCAGTCCTAGGTGTCTCAGTGGCTATAGATGGCCATGAGTATCTTAAAGGGGTTTTGCCACGATGTAATGTTGACGTGGGATCCTCCAAAATGGGTATTTAATCACTTTTCTAAATATATGCGATTACAAAAAGTGAAGTTCTGGTGAGAGCTACAGCTTCTTTACAAGCCGCTTAGTTACTTAAAAGCTTGCATTACACGGGTACACTGGACGAGCTGACAGGAGTTATCTGGCCGCGGCTTGCCTGTTATGCACTTTTTCTGAGGACAGGGACTTGAAAGAGCTCTCAAAGGGTATGCTGTATAAGAGAACATCTGTTGTTAATACTTATTTGAGAAAACTTGTTGGAGAAGCTCCCTGCCTCGCCCTGCAGCTTCATGAAGCTCAGCATGATTTGTTTTTCATATTCTCCCCTGAGTGTGAGGGTAAGGAACTCATTCTGGGCCAAAACACCCTTTAATCTTACTGGACATGTGTGGCTTCAATTTTTACTTGATTGGAGAGGTTTAGAAGAAAGAGTAAGTAAAAAAAAGGACACATGGTTAGGTTTCCCAAATACTGAAGCCCCCCATTCAACCAACAAGGATCACCATCAGGATGGAAAGACTATGCAAACTATGTCTATGGCATATATAAGTGCAGGGCCTCGGGGATGTAGGAGAGCAATGCATTTCTAAGTCAAACAGTTTGGGAATAGACATTCAGATCTTGAAATGGATCTACAGAAGGTTTGAACACAACAGTGTGAGTCCTTTAGACTATAAGTGAAGACTAAGCTACATGCGCAATCTCTCCACTGGGAACAAGGCAGCCCCACTATTAGGATTAAAGTGGGAAAAATGTCCTATCAGTTATCCAGTTTTTTTTTTCTTATACAGAGCTCTAAGTTACCCTTATAGACCGAGCAATAAATTATGAAAGGTCTACCTATGCATACTCCATTATTGATTGAAAGGTCTTTTCTTTTTTTGCAGTAAAATCCAAAGTGTCCTCTAGTGGCAGCAATAAATGAAAGGGGTTTTGCCATGAAGTGAGTTGCTTACCTCTTATCTGGCTCAGGATAAAAGATAAACAAATCGTGGTGAGAGTTATTCATCTAAAATGTCAGCATCTAATGTTACATCTTTCCTGTAGGGGAAGTGGCGCTGGCTGTTGCATCGTCCAGGGGTAGCAGCTGATTGTTGGGGTTTAATGAAATTACACAGTTTCTTTCTAAATCTATGCCTCACCTCTAAAGCACAACTACATCTCCATCTACCACCCTACCCGGTCTCTGCACTCTGCTGCTGTTCTTAGATTACATGCCTCAGTCATCCGGAACTCCCATGCCCATCTCCAAGATTTCACCTGTGCTGCACCAGTTCTCTGGAACGTGCTCCCCTGTACAATCAGGCACACTCATAACCCTCATAGTTTTAAGTGCACCCTGAGAATAAATCTTCTTAGGTAGGCCTACCACAATCCCCAATTGCTAACGCCCAGCTTTCTGTCACACACACTTCTGTCACTTCCAGGCACTTATCTGTATAGAGATGTATGGTCTGGGTGGCAGGTTCATCCACTTTTCATGTAAAGTGCCCCATATTTATTTAACATGGCCGGACCATTGTGTAAACCAAGCACTTTTCACCTTTTGTCTCACCAATATACCCTAATAGATTGTAAAGCTTGGAGCAGGGCCCTTACACCTCGTGTCTGATCTGTAAGTAGCTTTTTACTATGTAATATTTGTTTTTGTTTGTATCTATACCCTCTACATTGTACAGTGCTGCGGAATATGTCGGCGCTACATAGAGATTATTATTATGCCTATGCAGGTGCCCTCAAATGTAAAGACATTTTGAGAACTTGACCAACCTAAAAAAGATAAGGGGCCATATGTATGAAAACTGTCTAGGTCTAAAACTCACTTTGTTGCCCATAGCAACCAATCAGTGCGCCCCTCAAATTTCTCCAGAGCACTATATGAAATGAGAGGGGTGCTCCGATTGGCTGCTATGGGCAACAAAGTGAGTTTTAGACCTAGACCAGGGGTGTCAAACTGCGGCCCTCCAGCTGTTGGGAAACTACAACTCCCATCATGTATTTGTATAATCTATAACAGTGGGCATGATGGGAGTTGTAGTTTCCCAACAGCTGGAGGGCCGCAGTTTGACACCCCTGACCTAGACAGTTTTCATACACGTGAATCAAATGTATACACTTTAACATTCGTAATATCGCATAGAATTGATGGTTCCTTCGCACACACAGAAGAGGGAAACAAACCTAGAAAAAAAAATATGTTTATTTGAATGAGTTTATGCCGTTCATCCACTGGTTGTGTTTTCTGGTTGACGCCATGTTTCTCCACTAGTTATACTTTTTGGCTGGCGCCATTTTCATCCACTTCCTTCTGGTTAGTGCAATGTTCATCCACCGGCTGTATCCTTCGGTTGGCGCCATTACATCTACTGGTTTTGTCTAATGGTTAGCACCTTGTTCATCCACTGTCTACTGGTTGGCACCATGTTTACCCACTAGCACTTCTTCTGGCTGTTGTCACATTCATCTATTGCTCGAGTTCTGTCCGATTGTCACTGCCTTGTAGACCTTCTAGCAAGGAGTCAGCGCAGCCATCAATAATTCCATCTTATACACAAAATTACGCCCCTCCATCTTATTCCACTGCACTTCTTTGAAAGGTCCTCTTAGGTAATTCCACTTGTTATCCTGCAGGACGTCGCTCTTCGGGACCTCTTTACTCTGACATCGAGGGAACTGCACCATGACTTTGCTGCCGCTCTCAGGCCCGTTGCGAACTGAAGAAGATATCCAGAAAAGCGATGGTTAAAAAGCAGAACCTACCACAGGGAACAAATGGCAACACCCAGCAATAGCAGCATACAGTGATACTGCTTTCATTCAGAGTAAACGGGATCAGATTAGAACATAACATATTCTAGACTTTATGATAATGTCTGCATTTGGTTCAGTTAAACTATTGCACTATGTTACGTACCAGAGAGCAAAAGAGGAGATGGCGAAACAGATTTCCAAAAGTAGACAAATGCATTAGAAAGATACAGCACTGTGCAAAAAATGTTAGACCGATGTGGAAAAAAATGCTGTAAAGTAAGAAGCCTTCACATATAGAAGTGTTAATAGATTTAAAAAAAAATAAAAAATCAATTAACAAAATGCAAAGTGAATGAACAAAAGGGAAAGTAAAATCACATGAATATTTGGTGTGATTGCCCTTGGCCTTTGGAGGTCATATCATCACTTCTAGGACTCCACAGAATCCTGATCTTATTAAGTCTGGTCTCGGATTACCGTATTTTTCAGACTATAAGACGCACTTCCCCTCCCAAATTTGGGAGGAAAATGGTGGTACGTCTTAAAGATCGAAAAATACGTCTTATGGTCCGGTGTGTCTTAAAGTCCGGAAAATATGGTACCTGAGCAACCTCCTGTACCCCTGCCAAAAATACCCAAGTAGCCTCAAACCCCTCTGAAGTGCACACAGGCGGCACCCTTCAGGGGGCCTTCCAACCCTCCCCAAGCACCCAGAAGGCCCCTACCTTCAAGCAGGCCAAGTGGCGTGTGCTAGAATACATGCACGACCTCCTGTACCCCTGTCAAACCTACCCAAGTGTCCTCAATCACCTCTCAAGAGCATGCAGGCTGAGGCCTGCAGCATGACATGAGCAACCTCCTTCCCTTCCCAAGCACCCAGAAGGCCCCTACCTTCAAGCAGACCAAAGGGTGTGTGCTAGAATACCTGCACAAACTCCTGAACCATTGCCAAACCTACCCAAATGCCCTCAAACCCCTCTGAAGAGCAGCATGACATGAGCACCCTTCTGAGGCCCTTCCAACCCTCCCCAAGCACCCAGAAGGCCCCTGCCTTCAAGCAGACTAAGTGGCGTGTGCTAGAGTATGGTAGGTGCGTCTTATGGTCCGGTGCGTCTTAAAGTCCGAAAAATACGGTACATGAAGAGACGTGAAGGATCTGAGCATCCACAAAAGATCTGTGGTTACTTCTCCAAGATGTTTGGAACAACCTCCAAGCCAAGTTCCATTAAAATCTGTGTACAAATATCTAGAAGAACCAAGGCCTTTTTAAGACATAAGGGCGGTCACAACAAATGCAGATTTGATTTTTGTTATTTCCAAAAGTTGTTTCAAACATCTGAGAGAACTTACCACAGATGTGGCTTCAGGCTTACTCAAATCATTCTGTCCCCTACAAACTCAATGTTGAGATCAGGGCTCAGTGGAGGCCATATCATCATTTCCAGTAATCCAAAGGGTCATTACACCAAATATAGATTCAACCTTCAGCACAGTGCTGTATGTATGTCTCACAGACTGGTACATGGGAACAAACCATCACTGGAATAGATGGACAGATAGATTACTGTAGATTATTCTTGATGACCCTCTGGATTCTACAGTGTTATTTCTATATCAAAACTCCACAAAATGATGGCAAATCTGTGTTACCCTCATGCCAGGAGGCGGCAGAGGTTATGACCAGCTCACGGAGTCACACATCCCACTGCTGTGATCTGTACAGAACAGGACTATGCTACATAATGCAGGGCTCAGCAGTATACACCAGCTGCCCTGCAGCAGAAACAAGCCGTATACAACAGAGGAAACCAGCCGAGCCCAAGACCAGAGCGGTTTACTCTGAAAGAAGAGGAAAGGCTTGTACAAAATATGTTGTATTTGGTTCTGTCAGAAAGAACCATAATCAGTCATTCATTTTTAAGGCTTGTTCGACAACTATTGTTGGGGCACCAGACTGGGGGTCAGACTGATGAGCGTGTCCTCCCCAGTAGTCATATAAAGAAAGGATACCCTGAAGGAAGAGAAGACAAGCAACTAAACGGATAAGGGGACGGAGCATCTCAGTACCTCATGGGGTAAATTATTTGAATCTCTCCTTATAACTATTACATCATGGAGGCAGAAGGTATGGAGCAGGATTACTTGTGGATGGACTAATACTTCTAGCTGATACCAGACATTAGCGGCCAGGACCAGAGTTAGGTGTTTTCCAAGACTTTTTATAAACCTCCCTCCCACTGCTTAAACAGAAAATAACCCCATACTTACCTCTACCATCAGCACTGTTCCAGCACTGCTTTAGTGTTCATCCTGGTCCCTCACGTTCATGGATCATATGACGATGCAGCCAACCCCTGGCTTCAGCAGTCACATGCCTACATACACAGCATGTGACCACAGAGGTCCGTGATTAGCTGAAGCATCATGTGATCTATGAACGTGACATCATCCATGAGGGATGGCATAGGGAGGAGGACATGGGAGCGGTGGTGATGGAAGAGGAAAGTGTGGGTTAATTTTCTATTTAAAAACACAGTGAGAGATGCGCAGAATGAAGCATATGACGGCCTTCCTACACGATAGATTGGATTCCTTTGACAAAATATGGTCCGAATGGGACGAATATTGGGTTCTTTATCCCCCTTAACGGGTGCACTACATCATCCTACCTTGCCCACTTTACCCTTCCTATTTTCCTTATGTTTCAAATCCCCCCCTTTTAAGAATCTGCTAGATTTACTTCCTTACTGTTTTAAGGATTTAAATCTTATGTTTTTGCCCATTATGCTTTGTTGGATGACTATTGACAATAGATGATGCTTTGTCTTTATACTTTAATCTATTGAAAACTTTAATAAAAATACAATTGAAAAAAAAAACAAAAACTACAGTGAGGTGTCAGAAGGTCGCTAAAACTCTTGGAAAACTCCTTTAACTCTGATCCTGACCATCTAACCAGTTTGATGTCGCAATCAATGTGACCGTGGCATCTAAGCCATTAGAAGATGGAGCTGCAAGTGAAAAAAAAAAAAAAAAAAAATTGTTTATATTTATTTTTTTTTTTTTTTATAATGGACATGGCCATGTCTGCAAACTGGTGATCGAATACAATCTCATATCCCCCCCCAAAAAAAAAAAAAAAAAAAAAAAAAGTTTGCAAGCATCCTCATCTGGTACCAATAAAAGTACACTTTACTTTGCAAAAAAGGAGCCCTCACAAAAGGTCTGGAGATTGAAAAATAAAACAAAAGTTATTGGTCTCCAAAAATGGCGCCGCTAGTGCTTTTTTTAAATAGTAGAACATAAGGAGAATGATAGAAAATTTGGAATTTTCAAAATTGTTCTGACCACAGAATACAGATAA
This sequence comes from Phyllomedusa bahiana, assembly GCA_025379985.1. Taxonomy (NCBI): domain Eukaryota; kingdom Metazoa; phylum Chordata; class Amphibia; order Anura; family Hylidae; genus Phyllomedusa; species Phyllomedusa bahiana. Next base: position 119,282 of record JAODAL010000878.1, read on the forward strand.
CATTTCAATGAAACCGAATGACGAACTCTTTAAAAATGAAATGCCTTAAAAAGTTATTCTACCAACTACCGTACGAGAATTTCTTCTGGCTTCCCAGTACAATATGTGCTGATATAAATGGTACCAGTACAGAAAATACAACTAAAAGAAAAAAAAAAAAAAAAAATTATAAAAAAAGTTAGGGCTGTTGGAAGGTGGAGAAAACAAAAAAAAACGAAAACGTGAAAACAGCTGCATCCTCATGGGGTGAAATCTATTTAGTCTTCAGAAGAGATGTCTAATAAAAAACATTAGTAAAGGGTTTGTCCAATGTTCAAAAACACTTGGCAATTATTCGGGGATAACAAAATAGAAAAAAAAAACAATTCCCTTTCAAACCTGCCACCACTGCTAACGCCCAGGATAATGTTACCCTGGAGCTGGTCTCTTCCTGGACATATGGCACCCGACCACAGAGGCCGGCGAGTGGCTGCAGGGTCATGTGAGCAAGGGTTGTGACGTCATCATAAGGTGTTTTTTTTTTTTTTTTTTTTTACTTTATCCCCAAATGACTGACGAGCATTTCTGAGCATTGGACCACACCTTTAGTTTGTATAGGTACATAAATGGCCCCTACTAAGAATATGGTGAGGCAAAACATGTAGAACACTTACAGCCTCACGGCCCAAATTGGATGTTCGGGTATGTTCACGCGGCGTCTTTGCGGGTTGTATTTCAGGGCATAATTGTGCTGCAATATGTCCGAAATACTGCAGGCAATTACGGTGATTCATAGCTCTCATAGAGACCTATGATTACCTTACATTTTCCCCGACGTGGAGAATGAAGTGACACGTGACTTCTTCCCGGCGCTTACGAGCCAGGGATAATGAAAGTGAATGGGCTGGGCTAGTGTTTTAGAAGTATGGGCTTGCCAGTACATACTTCTAAAACAGCTGTATAGCAGCGCGCATAGTACGTGCCGCTATGTGGCTGAAAGATACTGTGTGGTTAAAAAAATGCATTGCAATCGACAGGAAAAATCCCGTTCTTTCTTCTGCAATATAGTCATATTACATATTTTTAGAGTGTGTCCTACCCGACAAGTGGTTTAGTCAATACCATGACCGTATTCTCCAGAGCTGCCGTCACCATTCAGCAGCCTTCAGAGCTGAAATCTGTCTGCATTCCTCACTAGTCCAATATCTGCACACAGCTTGCTGTGGAGTGTTTGGCCTGAACACCAGGCACTGTACACCCCACATTACAGTGCACCCTTCACTGCTGTAAGTGAAAGCCCATCTGTAAAGAAGACATTTGTTTTGTCAGCAGATGGAGACCGGGTGTAAAATAAGAGACGATGGTCCACAAACCTGAAACGGAATAGTCCCCATTGGGAGAAGCCACAGTTATCGATGACGCGTTGCCAATGCTCTCTACTGGGCCCAGACCTACATGGTTGCTGAAGCTAAGGACGTGCCAACCCATTACTTTGGCCAACTGCTGAACAGCAAGGACCTGGTGCTGAGACATCTGAGAAAACACAGGAGGCAATGGGAAAAAATAAGTATACGGAAGAAAATTCACAAAAACCTTAATGAGAGGCATTTGAATACAGAGGTGGCAGAGAGAACTGCATCATTTAACTGCACACATCATAGACACATTAATTACGTTTTCCCCCTCAGACAGGACATCACTTTTTGACGGTGGGGATCAGAGCTCTGGGGATAATGAAGTTGTTTTCTCTGCTTATTGGCACCCCGGTTACCCACTGTGCAGGAAAATGGAGTCCCTCTATCATAACCCTATATATCACTGGTCTCAGCTCCTCTCCCTCTATCATATAACCCTATATATCACAGAGCTCAGCTTCTCTCCCTCTATCATATAACCCTATATATCAGAGCTCAGCTTCTCTCTTCTATTATATAACCCTATATATCACAGAGCTCAGCTTCTCTCCTTCTATCATATAACCCTATATATCAGATCTCTGCGTCTCTCCCTCTATCATATAACCCTATATATCAGAGCTCAGCTTCTCTCCTCTATCATATAACCATATATATCACAGAGCTCAGCTTCTCCTCTCCATCATATAACCCTATATATCACAGAGCTCAGCTCCTCTTTCATATAATCCTAAAATATCACATCCTCCTCTCACGGTAGCATAAACCACCTGAAAGGTTTTCTTTAAGAAATTAAGTAAAATAAATGGTGAGGCACACAGAATATATAGGAGGGTAACCTGTGACAGGAGGAAGTCCTGCAGCTCTTGTTCCTGATGGGACAGGGTGATCACTCTCCCATCTCTGTGGACAACTCTTATCTGATCCACCCCTATGTTCAGCTGCAACTGAATGGATCTGGAGAAAGAAAATGACAAATACAGTAAATCAAACTAGAAACAATATATGGGTTTGCACATCCAAAAAACCTTTTTTGGAAAAAAAATGAGCATAGGTGCACACCGGCGTGGCAGCAACATACATACACATTCCAAAAACAGCAGCACACTATCAACTAAAGAAACTATCAGAGGGGACATAGGAATTTTTGAAAAAGCATTTCTGCCATCTAGGATACATGAAAAATTTTTTGAGGTTCTTAGTTCACATTTTTGATCAAAACGGCTTAAGCCCACCTCGGAAACTTCAACGGCAGCTCAATGCAGGCGGGTCCTACACTATTTTGTTACTTCTCTTGGGGACTGTTCAGACCTCCATACTTCAGGGAGTGAAGACACCAGCTTCTATGTACACTGCATTGATTTAAAAGCCTGTGAAGGTGGGTGGAGTGCAAAAAACCAAAATGGAGGCAGCCACTCCTCCCTATACAAGCTAGAAACAAATATATGTTTTTGCACATCAAAAAAACTTTTTGGGAAAAAAATGAGCATAGGTGCACACCGGCACCTATGTGAACTAAGAACCTCAAAATTTTTTCATGTATCCAAGATAGCAGAAATGCTTTTTCAAAAATTCCTATGTGCCTTTGATCGTTTCTTTAGTTGATAGTGTGCTGCTGTTTTTGTAATGTGTAAGTAAATCAAACTGGACTGGTAATTCAATACCAGCTACTAAATGTACAAGGACATTGCCACAAATGTATAAATCCTTTCTACAGGAGGTGACTGCAGCAGCGGTATACAAGCTACAGGATCTCATGCCTGAAATAATGGCCCTGAAGGCAGCAAATCTGCACTAAAACTACACACAGGCACGGTGACAGATTTGATACATGTAAGAAGTTTACAGTGAGTGCAGTGTCTACAATGAAAAAGTAGAACAGGTTTCACCTTTCATGGATCGCATTTGTCTGCGATCATCAAATAATTGCCTGCGTTATAGACCAGGGGTGCACAACCAGCATTTCACTACCCGTTGTAAAACTACCACTCCCAACATGCCTAGTAGTAGTAAATATCAGCACTCACTTGCAGATCTGCTCGTAACCTTGGGATGTGATCAAGACTTTCACACTGGACTCGTAGACGTCGTTGATACTCGACCAATGGGCCTGGATTTGGGGGTCTTCAATTCTGCTGGCAAGGCTGTCTATGGTGCGGGCCGTCCTAATGTCAAAGAAGGAAACACATGAATTTTAATGAGCATTAGAAACTTGACCTCAAGCTGTAAACAGCAACTCTGGAACTAGGATATGTTTTAAATAATTTGACAACTGGGTGTCACCTGGTCATTTGGGAGTATCAATACACTGCCAGTATTGACTGGACAACATCAGCATGCATAGGGACACACCCATTTGTCAATTTAGGCTAGAGCTACACAACACAAAAAACTGTATATAATAATCTAGAATAGTATTTTAGGGGACAATTTGGCCACATGTCAACTGTGATCTAAAGGGAACCTGTCACATGCCCCTCACCTCCTGTCTCTTTCCCCCTCCTTGTAGATTGTAAGCCCTCGCGGGTAGGGTCCTCTCTCCCTCTGTCGTGCCAATTGTCATTAATCACTTATCACTGTACTTGTTTGATTTATGTTGTTATGTATGTAACCCCCCTCGAATGTACAGCGCCCTGGAATCAATGGCGCTTTAAAATAAATAATAACAACATAGGTTGTGTCCCCCTTGCTGAGGGCAGCACAAGCTAGTGTCAGACCTGCTGTTCCCAACGCTGTGTCCCTTATTCTGTAAGATGCAGCAGTTTTAGAGCATTTACCCCTTAAATCTTATTCATGAACTGGTGTTAGCTCCACCCATCAAAGGCTAGCTCCGCCCACTGAGTTATTCACATGTTTCTACCTATTCTAAGTAATAGGTTTGTCCGTTAAGGTGGGCGGGGTTTGAAAAAAAAAACTGACACTTTGAAGGACTCTTCATGACTCTTCTGGCTGAAAACTGCAGATTTGAGCATTAAATACACAAAAACTGCAGCATCTTACAGAATAAGGGACACAGCGCTGGAAACAGCAGGTCTGGCACTAGCTTGTTCTGTCCTCAGCCAGGGGGGGCAAAAACTATGTGACAGGTTCTCTTTAAACACTTGCAACATCATTATAAGTGAGCCGCAGTCAAGTGCAATTTACTTTGAAATCCATCCATCTTGGAAAGGTTTCTTGCAATTTTGGCTGAAAATAGAGAAGTTCACCCCCCTCCTCTTGCCCCAACTAACAAATTGTGGTGCCATCTTGACGTAAGCAGTAACGCAACCACATTTATACTCATGACTTGCGCTGCTGCAAAGGAACCTTGGTGACACATTACCACAACAGCTACAGTATTCAAAGGTCTGCTAATTACTTTAACATTAAATAGAAATCTCCTGGTCTAAATTCCACAGAAGCTCCAGAACTAAAGTAAACAGTACTAATTAGTCTCCTTTGTTTGTTAGATCAGATAACACTCAAGCTGCTGGCAGTTCTGTGAGCCAACCTGTGTGATATCATCCCTGCTGCCAGATAAGACAAAACAGCAGGGCAGAGCACATCAGTGTGCACTCAGAACTGACACTTACCTCCTCAACAAAGAAAAATGAACAAAGCAATCTATTTGGAAAATGTCTTCATTTACCGTTTCCTACATGTTTAAAGCGAATCTTTGTAGTGAGACCACCCTTTAAAAGGGGTTGTCTCACTACAAGGATTGCTGCTTTTTAGGTTAAAGATCTTGCAAAAACAAGTCACTTTGCAATATGTGTCCATTACCAGTGTCCTACCTATTCCTAGATATCCCCTCTTGTATGTGCTGCATTAGCTCAACAGGTCGCTATAGCTACAGACCTATTTGATCTCTCATGATAGGCTGCCAGCGCTGGTTGCGATAGCTACAGACCTGGCTTCTACTGCAGGCTACTGGAAGCCAGTAAACACGCAACTGAATTCAACATGAAACCAAGAAAACAGGACTGAGGCAAGATGAATCAATGTAGCGAGACAACCCCTTTAATTGCCTGCTACAGTGTAACGAATGCAGGGATGTATAGAACATAAGTGATCCTTCGTGTCGGTTGGTAAAGTAGTATTTGCATCTCAGACATTGGCTATGCCATAAATGTATGTTAGATGCAGGCCCCACACCTTTCTGGAAAATCGGTTCCTCTCAACTCCCATCCATATTTGTGCTGCAGTGAAGTTCAGAGTACAGCCCCATACGCGCGATGCTTTCCATTCAATGATATTTCCCTAAAAATCTATTTAACCTAACTGGATACAGTACACAGCTTTATCCAGGTCAGTAACTGTAAGGCTGGGTTCACACGGCTTATTTGTAGGGCGTAATTACGCCCTACAAATAAGCCGTGTGGACGGGGGGCGGGGGGGCCGGCACCTCACCGGCCCATACACTATCTTTACTAGCAGTGCGTATACGCCGCTGGTAATTCACATGTCACTTATCTCTCCCCGCAGCGGATTCGCCGAGCAGGGAGAGGAGACTTAAAGGGGTTGTCTCGCTACAATGATTGGGTTTTAATTAAAAAGATCTTTAAAAAACCAGCAGCTTTGCAATATATGTTCATTAGAAATGTCCTACTGATTTTGAGTTATCCCTGTTAGTAGTAGTGCATCAGCTCCTGAAATCCCTATAGCAGCCGACCTGTTGATCTTTATCTCACTGGCTGTCAGTGCTGTTCATCTGTTTCTGAAAACAGGTTGGAGCAGAGAGCCCCTCCCACACAGTATATGATGCTTCATATGGGAGGGGGGGGCTCTACTCCCATGTGTAGCTGTGCTGCCTGGTTTAAACCCTGTGTGTCCTGCTTCTCCTGTTCTCTACACAGATTGAGGAGAGCACAGTGAGGCTAGATCTGTAGACATTACGATGTGACAGAGTGAAGTGTGTACATAATAATGATGCCTTGGAGCTCTGACTATACTAATATAACAGATCAGGGATGTGAACGGTTCATGCTCTGCTGACTAGTGACACATCGTATTAAGTAATCACTTCACAGCTGCCTGTCTGTTCTGACAGGTGTTGAGAGTGAGAATCTCTGTGCTGCTGATAAGACACAGCAGGAAGTGACACAGCTAAGATGCTGCTTGCCAAGTCCTCGGAGAAGCTGAGAAATAAAGAGCTAAGTACTGGGGGAAGAAAAGGGATAAGATAAAAAAAAAAAAAGAGGAGCTGGGAATACCACTTGAATGCTAACCTTCGTCACCCTATTCTGTGTATACACATAGGGCGACATGTATGAAAATGGTCTAGATTTAAGACTTTCTTTGTTGCTCGTAGCAGCCAATCAGAGCCCACAGCAGCCAATCAGAGCCCCCCCCCTTTTATTTCATATAGTGCTGTGGAAAAATGAAATGGGAACTCAGATTGGTTGCTATGGACAACAAAGAGTCTTAGACCTAGACAGTTTTCATACATGTCCCCCATAGTGACTTTCCTATCCAGTTGTGTCAAACATTCTGAGAGCCACATCTGTATAATGCTTGACTTCTAAAGGGCCTTGGGGGGTGGACCATGTGCCTGGGTACGACTGTCAGAGCCATGCCACCCACTGTGAGTTTATGAACAAAGTGGTATTGAGGTGCAGGCTGGAACTCAGAATCCAAGATGGCAGCAGCTTCCTGTGCTGGTAATGCAGCCTGTGCAATGTGCTAGCTACATTCTCCTGGGAGAGTCAGATCTTCTGTATCTGTAATCTGTCTATAGCTGCTCACTGTGATTAAAGGGGTTTTGCCATGATGTAATGTTGACGTGGGATCCTCCAAAATGGGTATTTAATCACTTTTCTAAATATATGCGATTAAAAAAATTGCAGCCTGAGAGAGCTACAGGCTGCCTTACCTGCCCTTAGTGACTTAAATGCTTGCACTAGATACGAGCTGCTGGCCGGGCTTGCGCCGAGAACGCTTCTCATCTGATGAAAGGAAGCTGAAGGCACTGGGTAGAAATATGTTGTCTTTTGTATACAGAAGACACTAGTTGTAGTGTGATTATTTGAGTGAACATTTCACACGATCCCTTATGCACGGCTCTGTGCTCTGGCTGTCTCTCTCTCTCAGCTCTGTGGCTTGTTTACATTTGCTTCTTAGCAGATAAGGCACGTCCTGGCAAAACCCCTTTAAGCTCATGGGCCATAGAAAATGATGTGGCGGGCCAGTTTAGGCCCATGGGTCTGGAGTTTGACACATGTACCAATCCGAGTGTCTTGTACTGTTGCTTACATCCTATACATGTAACCTGTGCCGTTTTCAGGGACATGTAGTTAAAGGGGTTCTCCCATCTCACCGTTTTCTCTCTTCAGACGGGTCTACAGCAATGACTGACATTTCAGCTCTGCTAGCTCCTATTCCTAGCTGTGCCTGTAACAGGGACATTACTGATGGAGCGGCTGTGAGAAACAATGACAGTCAAAGCAGGATGTCTGGCTATAAATGTGAGCTAACAGAGCTGTATTTGTCATGATAGGAAGCTGCTAGTGAGAGAAAAACTTACATGCTGCCAAGACACACTGTTAGCTGCCGAGTGACCCTGTTATAATTGATGTAATTACTGTAAATGTGCTCTGCAGACCTGAAAGGATGGCACAAGGTTTCTCCCAGGTCAGTAACTCTAGGGGTTAAAGTTTCTCTCAGTATAAAGATAAGATCAAAGAGAAACTCTGTGCGGCTGATAAGACACAGCAGGAAGTGACACCACTACCCTGGCCACTGAGAGCCAAGAGAGGTGGTCAGTAACTAGAGAACCGTGTGCAAAGAAGCAGGAGATCAGAAATTATTTCAATCTGAAATTAAGCAAAGTCAGAACAGCTATGTATTTGGTAATCATCATGTTTAAAGCTAGTCAATGAGATGTGACTAGCACTTTAACCCCTTACCGACACTGGATGTATGAATACATCTAAGGGGCTTTGTAGAGACCCCCCCCCCCCCCAAAAAAAAGTGCTGTTTAACCACTTCGACGCTGTGGCAAAGATGGCCATGGCATTTAAATGAGAGAGAAACCTCAGTGAGGAACAGTATGTGACACAATCGGGGCATCAGCGGCGAGATCACTGTGTCCTGATCGCAGGACATGGCAGCCGGAAGCCTTGTGAAGGCTTCCATCGCTGCTATGTTTTTAATTCCCTGCCTGGGTCTGGAAGTAGGGAAACCGCCATCTTTGGACTGTAGAAATGATCGAGCCCCCTAGTGGTGAAGTGTCCAAGGGGGACACAAAGTATAAAAAAAAAAAAAAAAAAAAAATTAAAAAGTTCAAATCGCCCCTTCACCATTTTACAAAAAAAAAAATAAAACGTTAAACATATTTGGCATCGCCGCGTCCGAAAAAGTCCGATCTATTAAAATATAAACATTTATCCTGTACGCTGAACACCGGAGAAGAAAAAAAATTCCAAAACACCAAAATTGCGTTTTTTTTGGTCATTTCACGTCATATAAAAATTGGAATAAATTTAATCAAAAAAAAAGTCACATGGATTCCAAACCGCTAGCAGAAAAGTACACTTCAACCCGCAAAAAATGCTCTTCACTCAAGTTCGTAGGTGTTAGTACAAAAAAGTTACTGGTCACACAAAATGGTGCCGCGGCGCAAATTTCAAAAATAGAAATGGTTTGGAATTTTTTTACGGTACCAAAACACAACAGAAACCGTACATATTTGGTATTGCCGGATTCATATCAACTTGTAGAATACAGATAACACATCATTTTTACCGAAGATTGAACGCCGTAAAAACAAAACTCCAGCAAACATGGCACAAGTACAGTTTTTTCACATTTTGCCCCCACTTAGAATTTTTTTGCAGTTTCCCAGTATATTCTATGGTAGGATAAATGGCACCATTAGAAATCACATCTTGACCCACAAAATGAAAGCCCCCTCCTTCTATGTTGGTGCAAAAATAAAAAAAGTTATGGCTTTCAGAAGGCGTTGAAGTTTGAACCATATTATTATGACAGTCTGTCAGGAAAGGGTTAAGGGGGTCACTGCTACTTTAAAAGCAGCTCCACGCTGGGTATTAGATTGCAGGAGTATAATACGTGATCACTGGTGGATGGTTAGAGAGGCGTAAAAGGGCCCACAGACTGTTCCTGAGTGTGGTTATTCATGACTCGCATGACCACTTACCTGCTTCTAAGGAATATGTGCTTGGCCTGTTTGATGATCTTCTCCAGCAGGCCTTCACTCTGTTGCATTGTATTAATATCATTCTTATCAAACGCTTGAGGCCCAGCCAGACGCATCCTCTTATGACCGAACGGGGCGCGTGCCGGATGGGGCATGACGATGTTACTTAAGGTTTGCTTGTGGAACTGACAAAATAACATGGGAAATACCCTGAGTCAGCCTTGTCAGAAGTAATTTGTGAGGCCACCAGAAAGACCATCCTCCCCGATGGGTCACCTCTCTGATGAGCTGGTGCAGGTTGTGTTCCAGGACATACAGATGATCTTCTGGGTTCATCTTATCCGAAGACGACTTCTGGGACTTCTTATCATTTGTAGAGTGACAGAACGATATAGAAAGCTGGAGGCCTGAGTAGGAGACACAAACATACAGGGACATCAGAGTTTAACCACGACCACGGGCGTTGAAAAATTAGTAAATTACGCCAAAGCATCTGAACTCAAAATGAGGCAACTCCGTAAGATAGTCTTGAGTCCTAATCACTAGTGCTTTGTGTTTACAGCCCCTAAGGAGACCATGTAACCATGGTCAAACCCGTCATATGAACCTACAGCCACTAATGACTTCATTCTGACACTTCTTACAGACAGTACAAAAGAGTATAAGGAAGGAATTAACATGTTAAAATGCTGTCCTGGTTGCATGGGAGGGGGCTCCCTCTATCCCTAAAGCAGCCCCTGCAACATGACTGTGTGGAATAAATATCTTGTGTTAGCTCTCAAGAGCGCAAAAAAAAAAAACAAAAAAAAACCTGTATGTTTAAAGTTTTTCAATAACTTCTACATAGAAATACTACAAATACTATATGAACAGAGGATTTAAACAAACAATGTCACTGCAAATAATAATCCCTGTTAAAACATAACTTTTACTAGAATTGCTAAAATGTTAATATCCTAACCCCTATATACTACCACTACATACCTAGATGATACAGCATACTGTGCACTGTCCGTCAGTGGAGTAATCGCCCCGACAAAGAGCGGCTCCGCTTTAATGACAGGCAATGTCACTACATGCGTGTATAAACACCTTTATATCCCAGCTGTCCCGACGCGTTTCCCCCATACATTTCTAGGGTTCATCAGGGGATTCTAAATTCGCTGTGGAAAAAGAACACGCTATATACAAAGCATATACTACAACACATGTACTTCTCATTCAAGTTGGATAAATGAGTCGATACTTAGCTTAAGTGCTGCCGGGTAGAACGACGATGAATCCCGCAGCTCCGCTGGCAGGCTGGCACCCACGTTACGAGGGATACTGAGAAGGAGTATCTCTGTCTCCCTGATATGTCTTAAATGACCCCGCAAATGTATAATATACAGATCCCCAGTATTTGCACATAGATGGTAATGATTTATGCCCGTTTCCAGGTTCTCATTGCAGATTTCACTGCTCATGATTATCCGGCGTTCCGGATATTCAGCTGCGCATGTCCGGAAGTGGAATGCCATGTCACTTCCGGTTAGCACGGCCGGAATCGACACTGCGCATATGCCGAAAACCGGCTCAAACCACGCGGCGCCCGGCGTTCAGAATAGTACACTGCGCATGTCAGGAAGACACAGATGCCGTTTCCTAACCAAACTCCCGGGATCAGCGCTATATTTATAATCCCAGTTACCTTAGAATTCAGGTGTACTTCCAACTGCACTTACTGACTAACAGCCACACAGTCAAAGGCTTAGCGGATATACCCTTTAATAACGTCACTTCATCTGTCATGATGTATGATGGTAAAAGACTAATATGGCAGAACATCTGTGAATGATTTCACCAAGCAAAATACATAGCATACATGGTTTGACACGGGCTTAGAGCGGAGCCAAAAAAAACAACATACGGGGTACAAAAATTCATTGTCCTCAGCTGACATAAATTATCAATCTGTAGGCAATCAATGAATATGATGAATAATTAAAAATATGATACTGATACATATTCATAGGTCAAGCTTAAAGAATCAATAGTGGTCCTCTGTGAAGAGTGCGAACTAAACAAAGCAATGTGAACAGATACAAAGTAGAGTCTATTCAATAAAGCAACCGAATTGCAAAGTCTCATTTAGGCCCTTTGGTTGAACAGAATCCATACGGTAAATCCATTGGGCCTCCTTACACAGAATTCGTCTGTCCCATTCTCCTCCTCTAGGGGATGGTCTTTTTTTTTTTTTTTCAATAACTTCTATGTACCCAAAAATGGGGCCATTAAAAAAAACAAACAAAAAAAAACAAATTGACGAATAAGTGGTCAAAAGAGAAAAAAAAAAATATTGCTTTATCGTTCTTGGAAGGCAGGGATAAAATATAAAAAAAAATAAAAAAGATAACCTAATAGGTACCCAATAGAAGAGATTTGGCTTAAATTTCAGGATAAACATACAATTTTGTTTAAAAAAAAATGAACTAAATGAGACCATCTGATAACTTTTGAATGTACATATCCAGCTGTTCAATGTTTATGTACTTGTTGCACAACTTGCAGATCTCTAACAACCTGACCAAACCTCCAGGCACAGGCATAGTCGTCTTGCTTGGGTCAGGGAGCATCTACGCTGTATGAGGGACCAGTGGTCCTCAGTGCTGTTCAGTGATGAAAGTTGATTGACTCCGAGCAGAAATGATGGCCGCCAACGCTGCCATGTTGTCTGGCAGACCAGGCTGATATAAATGGTTACGAATGGTCCGATGTGACACTTGGTGCCTCACACCTCCCTTAAACCTGCCTGGAGTTGTGCAGCATCATCATTTTGTTCCTAAGGGCTTGAGTTACGACGAGCAGGTCATCAGGACGTCCACTTCTTTGCCTTTCTGTGATTCTTCCAGTCTCCCTCTATCTCTGATACAACCTGCTGATAACACTGACACTCTACGCTCAGTGGCCACTTCCGTCTGAGAGCATCCTGCTGTAAGCCTCACAGTGGCGAGGTGCTGTTGATCAATTGTAAAGTGTTGTCTTGGTTTCATGATGTCAAAATGTGAATAGCAGGATGAGGAGGATGGTTTAAATCCCAATTCAAATTGATCCCATTCATTTATTGGGCGATTCAGGGATCAAACATCTATTGTGAATTTTGCCATAAAGCTCCTTGTTAGAGATCAGCAAGTTGTGCAAAAACTACGGAAACACTGAACTGTTGGACGTGTGCATCTAAAGGGAAGCGATTGGCTCATTTAGCTCAAGGCATTTTACGTTCATCCTGAAATTTAAACGAAAAGCCAAATATACGCTACTCACAAAAAGTTAGGGGTATGTATTTATGTATGGATTTTTTTTTTTAGATAGCGTATACACACACACATATATACACACACATATATATATATATACACACACACACACACATATACACACACACACACACATACACACACACATATACACACACATACACACATACACACACATATACACACACACATATATATATATACACATATACACACACACACACACACACCCCTATCTATCGTGGAGGATTAGCGTCACCGGACAGGTAGGTAACTTGGGCTTCCACAGACAGACACAGTGACCCAGATGTAAAAGTCCAAGTCCAGGCGCTGCCTGGGTTTATTTGGCAGGTGCAAACAAAACACAAGCCCTTAAAGGGGTTGTCTCACTACAAGGCTGCTGCTTTTTATGTTAAAGATCTGGCAAAAACAAGTCACTTTGCAATACGTGTCCATTACCAGTGTCCAACCTGTTCCTAGATATCCCCTCTTGTATGGGCTGCATCAGCTCCTGAGGTCACTATAGCTACAGATCAGTTTACTCTCTCATACATATTCCAATAACAGTGGCACACTATAAACTGGAGCACTATCAAAGGGGAAAAAGGAATTTTGAAAAAAGCATTTCTGATATCTAGGATATATGAATTTTTTTTTTGAGATTCTCAGTTCACATTTTTGATCAAAACTGCTTAAGCCACCTCCGAACTTCAACGGCATCTCAAGGCAGGTGGTCCTACACTATTGATACACTATTGTTACCGCTCATGGACTTCAATATCTCAGGGAGTGAAGGCACCGACTTTTTTTTGGATGTGCATAACCATATATTGCTTCCTGTTTACTCTCTCGATAGGCTGCCAGCACTGGTTGCTATAGCTACAGACCTGGCTTCTACTGCAGCCTAGAGGAAGCCAGTAAACACGCCCCTGAATTCAAAGTGAAACCAAGAAAACAGGACTGAGGTAAGATGAATCAATGTAGTGAGACAACCCCTTTAAACTTCAGGCCACATACAAACAAAATACCTGCTCGGCTGAGTGCTACCTAAACAGAGGATTCCTTTCTGACTTCCACAGAAAGGCTATGTTCACATGGCTTATTCACGCTGTAATTGCGGGACGGATTTCGCCCGCAATTACAGCGTGTGTACAGGGGCCGCTGGCCCCATAGACTTTCATTATCCACGGCGCGTATCCCGCTGGGATAATGTGCAGGTCACTTCTCTCTCCGCCCGCCGTATTGTCCGAGCAGGGAGAGGAGACTGAATCCATAGTTCTCTATGAGAACTGTGGATTACCGTAATGACCGGTATGGAATTCAGCCGTATTTGAGCGCAGTACGGCACGAAATACGGACTGAAACCCGTCCCAAAATAAGCCGTGTGAACATGGCCTTAGAAGATCCAAGCGTGTTTTCCCTCTTTAGCATCAGAGGTCCATAGAAAGACCAACACAAGCCTGCAGTCCCAGGTTTTATAGGCCTCACCTGGTGCGTGGGAGTGGCCACCCACCCTGCCTTTTGACCACTCCAGGAAAAGCCGACCCAGATAAAGCGGATTGGAACCGCTATACTAATAATGTGTCAGCAACAGTGTTACTGACACCTAAACGGTCGGCCCTCCTTCACCGAGCCCAGGCCTCTCGGTGACACGCGCAATCTCTTCATCCGGGAAAGAGCAGTTTGGCAACTTGGGAGAGGGATGGTTTTCCCTGTTCTGTTCTTGACCGGCAGGGATGGAAAAAAAAAAATGTAATGGCTTATATGTAGCCAGAATGGTACCAAAAACCTCTCCCCTCCATTGATGCAGCCAATGTTCTTTGCCAGATGAGGAGTTTATTACTTCAGGTCTCTCGGAAGACCGGGATAACAAAAGAAAAGGTAAGCTGTGTCCTTAAGGGGTTAAATTAAGCAGTGACCGTGCCGGTGCTAAGACTGCTTCCTCATCGGTCATGGACTCGTATCAATCACCCAGATGATGTTTGAAGAGGTGCACCTCCGTTCCAATGCTAGACCTCTGCCATGAGTAGAAGAACATGTCCCATCTCCGTATAAGCCAACATACAGTACAGCGGGCGGGCTGCATACAAAGCGAGCCCCATACATAATGTGGGGGGCAGCGTGCAGCGCCAGAGAACAGCCTGTGCACAGTGGAAGATGGATGTTTGTCTAGTACAATGGCTGCCAAGGAAACGGCACAATGTGTCAGCTCTCTGGCTGTGCCGCTCTTTATGCCCAGGAACCTCCAACGTTCCAGCTCCATAAAATATTAAGGCTTCGCCGGAGCAAACAAAGAGCCGTCCCCGGGGGCGGCCGCATTTACATTTACAAGAGCAGAAAAGATTGCCTTGTTTAACATGGAAAAGTGGATATTTTAAGGAGACTGTGACTCGCTCCCCGAGAGGCTTTGTTACCGCGTTTCACATGGGCGTCTCCATTGTCTGGGAAGCCTTTTAACTTCTATACTTTGGATTTTCCACCCGCGAGCACAAAGAGGCTCATTTAGAACTGTGAAAAGTGGGAATAACGTGCAAAGTAAAATAAAATAACATTACATACAATGTAGGTCGCACACTTAACCCTGACACTGCCACGGTCATGATGCCACCATGGGCGGGCCGCATCCACATAATAGGATGCCCGTATACCTCCAATAGCCAACGGGTAGCCAGACGCACACCTGTTCCTCCAGACCCTCACATACACATGCATGCTCAATAGGAAGAGAAGCGAAAGCCACTGCCACAATCCTATAGTGGCAATAGGGTGAGCAAAAAGATCCGGCGTGGAAATTCAACGCGTCCAATACTTCTCTACCTCCAGAGTCATCAGTCTGGGGAGAAATGATCGGCCCCTATACACATAGGCAGCAGGTGGTGTGCAGACTGTCATCTAATGTATAGATGGGCCTAGGAAAACAATTATTCAAACCAATGACTGCGACCAATAACTTTTTTGTACTAACACCTACGGACGTCAGTGAGGCGGCATTTTTTGCCAGCTGAAGCGTACTTTTTATTGCTAGCGGTTCGGAATGCATGCGACTTTTTTGATCAATTTTACTCCACTTTTAATAGGACGTGAAATGACAAAAAACACCCCCCTCAATTTTGGCATTTGGAATTTTTTTTCTTCTATGGTGTTCAGCATATGGGATAAATGACATATTTTTATAGATTGGACTTTTTTGGACGCGGTGATGAAAAAAACCACAAACATTTTTGTATTTGTAAAATGGCGAAAGGGGGTGATTTGAACTTTTAATACTTTTTTTTTTTTTTTTACTGTAACCGAGTCCTGAGTTACCGAGACTGTGCTTCATCACTAGGGGTGCGATCATTTCTACAGCCCAATGCATGGTATAGACCAGGGGTGTCAAACGGCGGCCCTCCAGCTGTTGGAAAACTCCAACTCCCATTATGCATTTGTATAATCTATAACAGTGGGCATGATGGGAGTTGTAATTTCCCAACAGCTGGAGGGCCGCAGTTTGACACCTGTGGTATAGACAATGCATTAGGCCATGTTCACACGGCTTAAAACTGGACGTATTTCAGTCCGTAATTACGCGCCGTAGTGCACAAATTACGGGCTGAAAACGTCCCGGTCATTACGGTAATCCACAGTTCTCATAGAGAACTATGGATTACGTCTCCTCTCCCTGCTCGCACAATACGCCGAGGGGGAGAAAATGACATGTGAATTACCAGCGGCGTATACGCGCCGCTGGTAATACAAGTCTATGGGCCGGCGAGGTGCCAGCCCCCCGCGGCGTAATTGCGGGGCGTAGTTACGTCCCGCAATTAAGCCGTGTGAACCTAGCCTTGGGGTGTCCAAAGATGGCGGTTTTACCCACTTCCTGCCTGGAGCAGCTGTAACTTCCAGGTGTTGGCTGCAATTAGCTGCTAACACCTGGCAGCTGTGTAGCATGAGCGCGCTGCGATCCCCCTACAAAACCCTTTACCGGCATCAGGACGCATCCATACGTTCAATGTTGGTAAGGGGTTAAAGAGAACCTGTCACAGTTTATGCCCCCCTTGCTGAGGGCAGCACAAGCTAGTGTCAGACCTGCTGTTTCCAGCGCTGTGCCCCTTATTCTGTAAGACCCGGCGTTTTTTTGTTGTTGACACGTTCGTTTTTCTTTCCTCGCCTTCTGAAAGCCATAACTTATTTTTCCACCTACATGAGGGCTTTTATTTTGCGGGACAAGATGTACTTTCTAATGGTGTTATTCACTGTACTATAGAATATACTGGGAAACCGCCAAAAAAATTCCAAGTGGGACAAATTGTGAAAAAAAAAAACGTATTTCCGCCATGTTTGCGGGGGTTTTGCTTTTACGGCGTTCAATCTTCGGTAAATATAATGTGTTCTCTGTATTCTACAGGTTGTTACGCATCCAGCAATACCAAACATGTAGGGTTTCCGTTATGTTTTGGTACCGTAAAAAAATTAGAAACTTTTACTATTTTTGAAATTTGCGCCACGGCGCCATTTTGTGCGACCAATAACTTTTTTGTACTAACACCTACGGACGTCAGTGAGGGGCATTTTTTGCCGGCTGAAGCGTACTTTTTATCGCTAGCAGTTCGGAATGCATGCGACCTTTTTTAAATCACTTTTATTCCATTTTTTAAGTGACATAAAATGACCAAAAAACGCAATTTTGGCATTTGGAATTTTTTTTCTTCTACGGTGTTCAGCGCACGGGATAAATGATGTTATATTTTTATAGATCGGACGCGGCGATACCAAATATGTGTAACTTTATTTTATTGTTTTTATTAGTAAAATGGGGAAAGGGGGATGATTTGAACTTTTAATACTTTTTTTTGTACTGTAAAACTTTATTATTTTTTTTTTACTTTAACATTGAGGCCACCTATGGTGCTTGACCACTAGGTGGCGGAATTGTCAATACAGTCTAATATATTGCATAGGCAATGCATTAGACTGTACCAAGATGGCGGTTTCCCCACTTCCTGTCTGCAGACGGAAGTGGGGCAAACCAGGACATGGAAGTGACAGGAACCTTCCCCTGCCATGTCCGGGGGTCGGATTGTTGCAGCTATGCTACGACGGTGCTGATCACCCTCAAGATCGGTGCGGGCCACCGATCTTAATTCATTCAGACGCCGCGGCCATCTTTGCCGCGGTGTCTGATGAGTTAAACAGCGCGGAGCGATCCCCCTGCAAAGCCCCTTATGGACCCTGGGACGTACTCATATGTCCAGGGTCCTTAAAGTGTTAATGCTAAAATCTGCAGTTTTCAGCCAGAAGAGAGTCCTTTTTTTCATACCCCGCCCACCTCAACTGATAAACCTATTACTTTGAATAGGTAGAAATATGAATAACTGTCAGGTGGGCGGGGCTAGCATTTGGTGGGCGGGGCTAGCACCTGCTCGTGAATAAGATTTGAGCATTAAATGCTCTAAAACGGCAGCATCTTACAGAATAAGGGACACAGCGCTGGAAACAGCATGTCTGTCACTAGCCTGTGCTGTCCTCAGCAAGGGGGGCATAACCTATATGACAGATTCTCTTTAAAGGGATGTTCTAACAAGCTGTTTCAGAGAGCCTACACCTCACAGCCAGCTTCAGGCTGTGGGCGGCTTACAGCAGTGACTGACCTATCAGCTGCTATTCCTAGCTGAGCCTGTTAGAGGAACATTGGTGATGGAGCGGACTACGCAGCAAGCAGAAGGCTGCAGAGCTCTGAAGGGTTAGGGTAAGTTCCCACGCCGTACTTAACAGCCAGAAACCAGCCTCCGATAAGCTTCAAATCTTCCTTCATTTAATATAATGTAAAATAAGCCTCGTTCACACACAGCGTATTACAGCTGTAAAAGGAAGTCACAAGTCAATTCTTGAGGCGTTTTTTGCATGTAAAATCTCCATAGGAAGCAATGGGGACAGGATTTTTCAGAATAAGTCTCTAACCAGACATTTTTTGAAGCTGATCTGGAAGTGTAAATTTACAAAATTTTACATACTTAAAATATGTTGGTGACAAACACCCTTCTGTGCTGCCGATTAGAAAAGTGACATCAGCATTCTGACCTGTGCTGCTAGAGCAGAGCGGTGGTCACTAACTTGGGTACACAAGCCGGAGATGAGAACTGCTCTAGCTCTGAAAGGAAGAAAATATTGAACAGCAAGTTATTGGGTAATGACTGCACCAATTTACAGTTTGGTACATGGATAAACCAGGTGGTTGGGAAGGTTTTAGACCTAGTATTAACCTTCTGGGACTTACCGCTCAACATATTGGCAAAAAAATTATCATAACTTGCAGTGAACGGCATCTGTGCATCCTCAAACTGAAACCCTGTAAAAAATGTAGACGAAAGACTGTGGCAAAGCTTGCTGTCACCATGCCTATTTCAGAGCACTACCCAAAGAAGTGGAGCAAAATAATGCTTCTTAACCCACACACACAAAACAATTATATGAGACCCATGCAGAGCCAGGTAACCCAGCTAGAATACAGCCACAGAGGGGAACACTGTACCTACTGGGCCAATCACAGCCGGAGGCACGTGTTGTGACCCTAAATTTCCCTCTATTACAACCATCTATCTTCTGCAGAATCCCACAGGGAGGCTCAACCGTGTTACAACAATAATACCCACTTTTCTTTTCTATAAACCTCGTATACTTGCCACTCACGCCAGATGATGGACTGGTATACCCATAATCCCTATAAGGCTATGTACTATCTGCCACATCACTGCCAGCGGGCTGCATGCTGTGATTGGCAACCGTGTCCCCATTACATCCCTATTAATCACTGTTAATTCTGCAACATCACTCGCCAGGGAAGGCACCGAATTACTCATACACTCACATTTTAAGCTGTATCTTCCAATCACGCCATGGGAAGGCTACCGATTTTTACCACATAATCCTACCTATATGCTGTACTTCTGCTTCATCACCGGCAGGGTGGCTACAGTGTGTTGTATGTACCATACCTCCCTTTATAAGCCATTGTAATATTGTATCACCGCCCGAGGGATGGTCCACCGTGTATCCACATACCATCCTATAAGCCTTTACTACTGTACATGCACGCAGGGAGTGGCCACGTTGTACCCTCCATACCTTCTCTATAATGCACTGTACTACTGCCACATCACCGCCAGGGAGGCACCGTATACCCCATACCTCCCTATAAGCCTGTACTACTGACTCACATCAACCGCCGTGGGAGGCAACCGCTACTACCCTATCACCTCACCTATATGCCTGTACTACTGCCACATCACCGCCAGGGAGGCACCGTGTACCCCATACCTCTCTATATGCCTGTACTACTGCCACATCACCGCCAGGGAGGCACAGTGTACCCCATACCTCCCTATAAGCCTGTACTACTGCCACCTCCCCGCCAGGGAGGCACCGTTCAATTTACCCATTACCATCCTATTAAGCCTGTGTAATACTGCACATCACTACGACATGGAAGGCACGAATACCCAAACTACCTCCTATAAGCCTAGTCTACTGGCACAATCACACCGCCCCAGGGATGCACGTGCCCCACCATACCTCACTATTAAAAAACCTGTTACTACGGCCACTTCACCGCAAGGGAGGCACAGGAATGTACCATACCTCCCTATAAGCCTGTACTACTGCCACATCACCGCCAGGGAGGCACCGTGTCCCCCATACCTCCCTATAAACCTGTACTACTGCCACATCACCGCCAGGGAGGCACACACACTCACAGGGAGCTTATTGTATACGGTCATTTTCCACAATCATCCATTGGTTAGGCACGTACTTGCAAGTAAGCATCCCCTAGTGGGTGGCTGCAAATCAGAATGTGGATTAGCTGGTTATACCCTGGTCACCCTGGTACTTGTGATCACTGTCCCAACATTCCCTGTGAAGAGTTGGAGAGAAAATGAGTTTGTGCAAAAAAAAAATAAAATTTCATGTTTTTTTTGGGGGGGGCGGGGGGGGGGGGTTACTTGACTTTGTATAAACTATTATTGACTGGAATCCCTGCTCTTCCAAGGCGGAGGAAAAAGAGTCCCTCATGAGCAGGTCCTCTCCTGCAAATACCATGTGTTACAGAGACTGTGTCTACAAGCCGACTTTCATCTCTGGCTGTGGATAAAAGGTTAAAGCAACAAATCTAGTGATGAACTGCTAAATAGAAACACAAGTAGTCGTGACATATTTCAGTTAGAACAAGGGGAAAAAAAAAAACAAAAAAAAAAAATAAGGTTCAGAATAATCCCTGAATTTTGCAGGTGTGACACCTTACACAGCTGCACTCCCAGATCTTCAGAGCTGAAATCTCGCAGCATTTTCTGCCCTCTCATAGCTTGCTACTGGAAAGTGTAGTCTATATACCAGGGACTGTACAGTATGATGTCCGGGCCCACAGATTTGATATCTGGAATGATTGGTTTTTTGCAATCATATAGCATTACTGTAATGTGGGCTTGATTAACATAACTTGCCTTCCTTAGGGGATAAGTCACGCAAGTGGTGTTTGGAGAAGCAAGGATAGGAACACACTACTTATAGTTTAATAATTTCAGGGCGTCTGCTGCACTCAACGGAATCAAGGAACTTTGATGGTCAAAATCATGTGTAATGGATACGGAAAAGACATGTATTTAACTGAATGGAAATGCAATGAAACTCCCACTGCACATTGGTTAGATAGACGGGTTCTGGGTCCCTTTACAGATGATCCAAACATGCAGCTAAAAACTCATATGTACACACGGACCAGAACACGCGCATAAAGTGAACATACCCTTAGTGTTTCCCAGAATGCAACACTACAAAGACACGAGACGTGGACAGCCATTAGTCTGCTCAAAAGGCGCCTAGTCTTTGCGTAGGCTAGGTTCCTGGCATTTTTAGGCTGCATAATGAGTGTCAAAACAGGCTGAAGAATGCAATTGCAAGCTAACCAAGACGTGGAATTACAGCTGGAAGGGCTATATATCAAACATGCGTATTTGCAGCGCTACTAGCTTGATCCGCAATTAACGCTGGGTGTGATTTGGGAGTTTGCGCTATTACATGCGTTATTAGGCTCGAAGTATTGACATTGTATTATTCTCCACGTGAGTACACTACGAGGTATTGTACTGTTGGGAGAGGCGGCGTAATCCATAGTTATCATGAGTTAAATCTAGGGATTACCGTAAACATCAGAGTGGATAACGAGGAGAAATGCCGCGCCGATCATTACACCCGTATTGAAATACTTATAAGAGTCAGCCAATGCAGCTGTGCAATGGGGCATAGACCTCATGGGGCCCAATCAGGTGCAAAAACATCGTAGTCTGTTTGTACTGGGAATACCAGTTGGTGCTTTTCTGTAGTTCTAGGCTACTACATGGGCTCTGATATATGGCAGATTTATTCTTTTAATTATTACTACTTATTCTGCCGTTTCTGTCAGTAGGCGGTGGGGCCCCATCTCCAATTACTATGGGGCACTATGAAGTGTAGTTCTGCCCCGTGTGAATGCAGTTTGGTAAATCACACTACCATGGTATAGTTAGTACACCCTGACATACATTGTGAAAGAGAGAGGGGGGGAAAAAAAAAAAAAAAAAAAAAAAAAAAAAAAAAAAACATGTAAAAGTGGACTGACTTAATTACGGAAACAGGGCTGGGAGATGATCTGGTTCTTGACGACAATGTGAGGGATGTGGGATTTGATCTGAACGGCTTCACGAGACAACTGTGCAAATATTTCTTTGCAGAGCAGGGTCATTTCTGAGCGGCTTTCCAGTTCGTTCTGCAATGGGTGTTTGCCCTGTAATCAAAATGCATGGGGGGGGAATTAGATTATGATGCTGGAGGGATCTTCAGCAGATGGCACCAGTAGAACAGTAGGAATGGCACAAAAAAAATAAGTCATCGCACCCGGGACGCCTGCGGCCAACAGTCAGAGGAGGATGCAAGAGATGCAAGATACTTTATTTGGTGCTGTCCAGTGGAGGAAAAGAAATCTTAAAACTGGGACCTGGGTCGGGAGGGAAAAAAAAAATAAAAAAAATAAAAAAAAAAATTGGTACGTACCTCCCAGTCTCCTGCCGCCTCTGCTCAGTATGCGCTTATGCTTCAAGTCCGCTGACTTGGCCGCGGTTCATATCCAACACAGCAAGAAGCAGCTTACGCTTCCTCTACTTACAATGCAATGCGAGCCTCTCCTACGTTTGCTAACCATTTTTGTCTTTTTTATGTTATATAGATTACTAAATAAAAAGGGCTAACATGGAGCTCTAGCATTTTATCTTTAATTATACTTTGCTTCTCAATGTCTTACCACGTTCAAACTCGCTGCTCGCAGTCAGTGAACAAGGCTTAACAGATTGAACCACCAAGCCTTTTTTGAGCCTTACAGACCCAGCATTGTCTTTTTATTATTATTGTCTTCTTAGTATTAGTCCCTTTTTATTTTCCATCACAGTAGTTGTATGAGGGCTTCTAATTACTACTTTCTTTTTTTCTTTCTTTCAGGTCCAGTTCAACTTTCAATAGCACCATTAGGGATTTATAGCAACTTTTGTTTTTTTTGACAATGCCCGCTCAAAAAAAAAAAAAAAAAAAAAAAAAAAAAAAATAAAAAAGGGAGTTGCAAATCAGACACTTTCTTTTTTGAGGTCACCACGAGCACCAGGTAGTATAAAACTTACAGCTTCGGTTAATTCTGTTGGATCACTAGCAGCATACTACAACGATATCAAGGTTACACCACTGGTCAAATATGTGTATGGTTTTTTTTTCTTTTTTAAATTATATGTTTATTAAGGTTTCAACAAATAATGGGTGTGCATGAAAAATTTGAAAATACAATAATGTAAATGTATATTACATTATCGAGAAACTTACAACACATGAACATAATCAAAGGAAATGTTGCTAAATTTCATACAGAGAATTACTGTCAAGCAATTAAAATAATAAAAAAACTATTAAGTGTCCTTTTGGTATGGTTTACGGTCTTTTCCTCCGTTGAGAGCATTACCTAATTCAATAACTTCAGGCTATTCCCAAAACTCGGGTTCTCTGTAGCGGTTTGGTATCTTTATTAATCATAAAACACTACTAGATGATACGTAAAAATTACAAAAAAATGAACTAGCAAATATAATGCATTAGGTGTCACGCTTATCAAAGGATCCCTATGAGAAGCCCGGAAGTGAGTAATTTTAGAAGACGTCTACCTCAATGCTCTGCCAGTCTTGGTTACTCCTTTAATTTAAATTTTCGCCACTGATGGGGAAGGTAACAGTCCTCAATATGTTACAAATTTATGGTTCCACCTAAGTTGCCACGCTGCCTCAATTGTCTCGAAATACCATTTGGTATTCCTAAAAGGAATTCACAATTTGGACACAGCTCTTCTCTATTGAGGAATTTTCAATGATTGGCGGCCCCCATTTATCAAAAAATTTCTCAGTTTGGTATTATTTTGCTGACTCTGGTTACTAGCGCTACCAATGTGCATACTATTTTATTGACCTGTGTCCATACTTTCTCAGGTAGTCGTAGGTACAAATGGTCATCTATCCATCTACTTTTAAAAAGGAAACGTTCGGCGGCCAGTAAAGTAACAATGGAGAAGGGAGGTAGTTAGTGGTATTTGGGTAGTGTTGTGAAGTGTGGAATAGGAATTTGTCCCGGAAACAAAGTGCGAAGTTCAAATGTCCCCACTTTCCTTGAACCGTACTTTTTATTAAAGAGTTCCAGAATCTCCTGGTATGTGTCAGCATTCCCTATACACATGGATCATGTCTGTCTTGGGACGCCGAGCACTTTGGGAAGCCAATTTGCGATTTAGTGTGCTGAAGGATGTGGTGGGACATGTTGAATACCGATAGGCATGGTGCAAAGAAACTACCCCCCGGCGGAAATGAGATTTCTCCAACGCTCGTTAATTACTTGTTTGAAGATCTTTATTCCTAATCATTCCAGTTGCAGTTTCGGATTATCCCCATATCTGAAAACTTGTCGTCCATTCTTAAGAAAAAGCTTGTCCTCCCATTCATAGATGTCAAAGTGCCTAATTTTGCATAGATTGTGGAATGGGAGTGCTTAAAGGTCACTCCGCCCTAATGATCTCTCAAAAAGGCATTTGGACCTAACATTCATCGTTTTCATTCTTTATAACCTTGTTCCCTTCTATGAAATGCTGTTTATTGGATGAAAGGTAAGGAAGTGAGAGTCACAGGGATACTCGTACATATGCTTGCAAAACGGTCAAGAAAGGACCAATGTATTTTCTTTTGCGAGCATGTCGTTACAAATTTTTCACCGTTTTGAGATGCCTTTATTCTTCAATATGCTAAACTGTATAATTGCTACTGGTTTAGTCGGGAACTTCAGGAGTGCACCTATGGAAAGGATATGTGTTTACTTTAACATAGCTGGGAGTCTTGAACATCTTACGACTGGCTCTCCAGTTGCAAAAAGTGTTCTCTCACTGGATGGTGTTTTATGTTTTGAGGGGTAAACTGTGTGGTTTTTTGTATGTAATAGGGTCGTTAAGGTTCTCCAGGTGTCTGCAAAGAGGCGCTTCTATACGTAGCTGTGTTGGTGTGTGGTGTGAGAGTATTGTGTTTTAATCCGGTCCACACAATGACGCTTTATTGCAGGCCACAAATTATTCATTTCTGACATCTGGCTCCAGATTTAAGGCCACATGCACACTTTTGGGACATCAATTTAGACGAGCTTTCTGGAGTTTTTTAGATGCCCAGATGGATTTATGATTCCTGAATTGTATCTGATTTTAACTGTTTCGCGTGCCTTAGTAATAAAGGGAGGATTGTTTGGAGAGGGAATTATAATCAATTTTGGGGAGCGTAATCATTTTAGATTAGGGTGAGCGGGGGGCCATCAGTGGTAGAGGGTAATTTGGACCACTTCATTAGCTCCTGATGGTTTTAAGGATAAGGGGGGGAAATTAAGGTTGCTTTCAGAGATATGGGGTTTGTTTATGAACCTATTAAAGTATACCCAGAACTATTTATATATGTATTAGCTATCACCAAGGGGTCCCCAGGGCCTAGGATCGGTATAAGACGGCCTGGGAGATAATCAAAGAGTTCGATTTGTTTTTCTTTAATTATAAAAGCGCTGAGCAATGTTCCGAAAAACACGCAGGGTTTGAAGTAATTCGCGAGATCTCTGTTTGGGATTGTTCATCATAGTAAAATTCACATCATCTGCGAAAAGCGCCAATTTAAGTTCGTGGGTCTCTTAAATTCGTTCTCAAATGGTGATTTGTTGATTTCTGAGATAGGCACGCCATGGGGCGCAATAGCCATGATTAAATAGAGAATCGGCTCGAGAAGAGGGACACCCTTATGCCTTAGTTCCCCTTTTCAAAGGAATATATATGTCTGAGAGAGAACGCCAGGTAAGCAGTATTGGCTCTTCAGGGTTGCTGCAGGGTTTTCAAAAATAGACGGAAGGGTTGCCAATATTTATTTTGTCCAGTACTTTATCTAACCATCCCAGTCCAGTATTCCAATGCCTTTCAGTGTCAATGGTTAAACAGGCTGCGGTAGTTTTGCAAGGTTGGGTTTTTCTTGACTTCAAGCTAAGACATATCAACACTTTCCGTTTTTTAATGACCAGCTGAGAGGTTTCGGAACACCCAAACTTGGTGGTCTCGATGATGTTGGGAAAAAACTAGTTGCCAAAAACATATCTGCAAGGATTTTCGTAGGATTTTAAGGTCTACATTTACTGTGAATATGGGGGGTATGAGGCCGCTAGAGCACCGGATTCTTTTCCCGGTTTAGGGGAGAATCTTGGCATGTGTGCCACATTCATTGGTTTTGAGGGAGCGGGGGGGAGCCAAGTCAAAGAGCTCATTATATAGGTTAGTCAGGGTAGTTTTAGTTATTCTGGGATTTTTAGTATTTTAAAGAATTTCCACACCTGAAAAAACCAATTCAGGCAGACGGGTCGATTTATTATCTTGAGTTGGGAGAATCGCTAAGTAATGCTCTGGAGTGTTATGATGGGTCTAACCTAAAGCCTCAACGTCGTCTGAGTAAGCTGCTGGAAGATAACTCTTTGAAGCCTCATGCCTCAGAGACCTGTTCTATCCAATTTTCACTAGGAGTACAGATTTTGTAGAAGGATCGCCAATATTTCTGTAACTTCTCTCACCTTTCCGCTAGAGAAACCCCATCCTGTCTTGTTAGTGCGGTGAGAGAAGCGGAGGGGTTTGGGCCTTTGCGGAACTGGTAGTAATCTTCGGTATGTTGGAACTAAAATAGTTTGGCCTCCATTTGAGATCTTTTGAGGTATTACCCTTTTTTCTAACCAAGCTAGTTGGTTTGTTCGCATGAGTCATTTAGTTTTTGTGGTTGTGGAGGGGGGTGAAGTAACACTGGTGTTTGCCTTCCCTGAGGCTTTTGCTCTAGAATATCAATCTTCGCTTGTAGTCATTTTTTAATTTCGACTATATGTTGACTACCATTACACTCTACCTCGCAACACTGCTTTCGCTGTTCATCCCAGAATAATTGAGGCTGACCTCGGTGATACAGACATTGTTTTCTTGGTATTCTCAGCACACCACCCTGCAAAGTAACAATGAAACTCATCCAATTCCTTTCCATTAAAAAGGTGGAAAGCGATCACAATGTAATCGCTTCCCTTAGGGGAAAGCGATCACAGTGAAAGTGCACGGAGGAATGGTCTGAAATGAACCATTTCTTATCGTCACTTCCTTACTTCTAGATGAGAGGATCTGAGATATATGAATATCAGGTCTAAGCAGTGACCAATATTGTGTGGGTGCGAGATGTGTGTCCCCATATTCACTGCCATACTCTGGGTTGTTGTACTCTCCATCAATGGGTTCCGCATAGATTTTAATCTCTCTAGGATGACCGGACAGGGTGGTTTTTGTGTTGGTTTTCTGTCTCTATGTTACCCCATCCTCTCCTTATTTCTTGTGATGACTGAACCGGTTACAATCCCACTTCACTATGGTGAAGTGGCTGACTTTCTGAGCAACAAGAGGCCCCAGGGCTTTAGAAATAAGCCGAACTCTCCTGGTTGGGACCATATATATTATGATAAAGAGAATGTTTATCATGAATCACAGGCTAATCTTTTACCTATAAACAACGGGCCCCTCATGTGTCATGATACATGTTGTAAATATTTGCCCTTGGAAATTTTTATTAATTTAACGTTAATACTCCTGCTTTTCATGCCCTGGCAGGAGAATCAAACACATGTCACCCCAGTATCCCATAATTTCTGAAGCCTTTGAAAAGTCATCCTCTCGTAGGTGAGTTTCTTGTAAGACAATGCAATATCTCATTGAGCCGGTTTCAAATGACGTGATTATCATCATACGATTATCTGGTCGAGCGAGACCCTTAAATTTCAGGGTGTGATTACTTAGGAAGAAATTGTTAATCTGCTAAAGTGAGGACGGTTAGGTTACACTCAGTGGCTTATTTAAAATACAGGGAATAGAAGCTAACAATGAACTTAAAAAAATGGGGTTTGGCAACCTTGCTCCTCATCTATAAAAGGGAAGGAACTCAAAAGCGGTGAACGAGAAAAATTCGAACTTGTGTTTTACAGAAATCTCCGCACAACATGACAGTCACTTTTTCCATCATGAGAGAGAGCCAGGTTTTTCATTAGGTTATAAATATTTCATTATAGTCGGTCCCCATCAAATCCCCCCCCCCTCCGTACGGTGGAGGACACGGCGGGGACCAAGATGGACCACCCCCCCCCCTCCGCAACAGATGTTATTGCATAAGAAAACAAACAATTTATGCCCTGCTCATCGGACTCCCACTGCCCCCCTTTTGGAAGATCAAGGCGAGTCCAGGAAGTACAGACACCCCATGCCATCCCCCTCCTGGATGGAGTGTAAATTAAATATAACCATTTTAAACGTATTATATCGCATGTCTCTGGACGTAGATTATCACTCTTAATACTTAGGGTGATCAAGTGCCCTCATTTTGGAATGCGGCACGCTTTCTCTGTTCCTTGGGGCTTGAATGACCCCGCGGGTGATGACTGTCCTCGCTAATGACCCTAGTCTGTCGATGGGAGTCTGAACTCGGTGGGAGTGGGAGGATAATACAGTAGGAAGGAGAGTCTAGTAGGAGGACTGTTGGAGATAGATTTAAGCCCCTTAAAAGGAAACCATTCCGCCCTCATTCAGGGGATTGAAAATAAAAGTTGATAGAATAGTCCCGTCACTATGAAATACTCAGCAGGTTGGCCGGATACAGTAAAGCAAATTTTATCTGCTTTCTGAAAAGATTTGGAGCTCAAAGGAAGAGTAACGGCCTCCGTTTTTTTACCAACTTCTGTCGGAAAAAAAAATCTCATAAATAAGAACCTTTTGTCACTTTATAAGGTCGAGTTCGGATTTCAGCCCTTTTAAAATAAGAGCTCTTAGTACCGCCACCTTATCTGTAAAGTCAAGGTACTTTACGATTATCTGTCTGGGTCTTTCCTTCAGGGCTTGCGGGACCCCCAACTCCCTAGACTTTCTAGTGCCACCACGCTGATCTGGGCCAAGTCTGTGAGCTCTTTCAACCTTACAAGCTCTAGATATCCCTAATGCTTCCGGTAGATCCTTCTCACATAACTCTGCCAAGTCCCGGGGGGGAATTTTTTCGGAAATACCTAAAATTCTTAGATTATTTCGTCTGGATCTATTTTCCAGGTCATCTATTTTTTCATTCAGCCGTGAATTTTCTTGAAGTACGTTCTTGAGTTGAATTTTAGATTTGGTGATCTTCGGATCTGAGGGTCAATGCAATTAGTTGCCATCATGCGTGTCCAGTCTCTTTGCGTGAGATTTCAGGTCTGTCTGGACTTGTTTAAACATTTGTGCTACTGTTGCGGCAAGTGACGCTTGTATTTCAGGTGATATATGTCGGGCAACCTCCGCTGCGATCGCCTTGAAGTTAGCCTGAGAGGGGTCTAAGAAATCTTTTGACTGTACTGGAGTTGCCCCCTTTGCTGTCCGCTCATGCGGTGATGAGGGAGGCTCCTGAAGGTCCCAATCAGAAGTGGATAGGATTTCTTTAGTGTCATCGTTTTGCAGGGAGTCAAGCAGCTCCGGATGTGATGTCTCGGGTGTTTTGGGTTGTGTCTGTGTATTTTTGGTGCGCCCCATGGTGATTAAGAATTTTTCCATATACTATTCGCAGGCTATACAATTAATGCGCTGGCAGATTGCAGGCTTGAGGGTTGTAGAGATCCCCACTTCGATTACTCGGCTTGGTTGGTAAGAATGCGCTCCGTGCAGATAGGGCTATGGTCGATTAGAAGCCCCGATCCGGCTATATTGATGGCTGCCTCCATGGGGGGTGGCAATAGTTATTAATATGCCCAATGTAGGGTTTTCAGAATATTATATTATGATGTAGAAGACCAATAAAGTAATTAAAGTAGTTCTGATTTGGTTTGTAGACTGCAGGTCTAGTAGTATCTTGGAGTGTCCGTATATGCTGCACTGGGGTTGGTAAGTCTAGGGGTTGATATATTCCCTCACTGTGACAGGGAAATGTATAAGATCTTTGGGTGTTTTTATTTTTTATTTATTTATTCAATTTTTTATAGGCCCAGCACACTAGTCAGCGATCCTGCTGCAGGTATGGCGAGATAATAAGATGCCGCCGCACTTTGGAGCTCTCACTCTTACTGCTCGTCCTGGTCTGCTGGGGAGCGAACCACGTGGGGGTCCCTGGGACCTGGTGATGGTGTATTGGAGAGCAGTAATAGGGACTAAGAGGCCGGATATATATATGACAGTCACTGCAGGAGGGGGGGGGGGGGGCGGGTCTAGCCAACTCAGTCTAGGATTTCATGCAAGAACACCCCTGTGAATTACAGCTATTGGAAGTTTTATGATATAGTCTTTGCTGTTATATACTAATATAGCCCTAGGGGGCAAGTAGCGAGCCAGGGATGATCGCTATGACACAGAACTACAGGAGGACAGCTCCGATGTTGTGAGAAAGTTCCGTTGTTTGTAATAAGCTGTGGGGACAATGGCTGCTCCACGTGTGTCCCCAGATACAGCAGAGGGGAACAGATCTGCGGTACTCACGGTCTCCTGTGGCTTGTATATCACAAGCTGCACCTGGACTGCCTCAGCTGTGTTCACTGCTATCGGGCTTCTCTCCCTGAGGCAGCTGATTGCGTCCGGCCACCAAAGCTGCTGGGATGCGGGTAACACGATCTTCCACACAGGGATCGGGAGGCAAGCTGGGCTAGAAATTGGTGTGTCCTCCCCTGCGCTTGCTCCGTCTCTACTTGCGCGTATGAGGGACCATGAGATCTGTTCGGCCATTCTTATCTCCCTTCCAACACGAGGGATTTCACTGGCGGGGAAGTGCCACGCACCTTGCGCTGCTTGCAGGTGAACGGGACGACTCTTCACAAGGCCCGCAGATGCTGCTCCAGATCTGGGGACCTCGCCGCGGCTTCTCAGATGCTCAGTGCGTTTAGGGGAGCTTGCGGGTCACCTCTTCTTTACTCACAGGTAAATTTGGGTGTCTCTGCCAGGTTTAATTTGACGGGTGAGCACTCGTGGATCAGGAGCTGCTGTGTCGAGCTTACCCCATGATGGCGCCGGAAACCGGAAGTCCCAAATTGTGTGTTTTATTGGTACTATTCCAGGGTGGTCATCACAAAACGGAAAGCAAGCTGGGATTGGAGTAAGCTCTGGTTCTGACAGTTTGTCTCCTTAAAGGGGTTGTCTCACTACATGGATTCATTTTACCTCAGTACTGTTTTCTCAGTTTCATTCTGTGATTCTAGGGGCGTGTTCACTGGCCTGCAGTAACGAGCTGCTGAGGACACCAGGTCTGTAGCTACGGCGACCAGTGCTGGCAGCCTATCAGGAGAGGTCAAACAGGTCTGTAGCTATAGCGACGTGAGGAGCTGATGCAGCCCATACAAGAGGGGATATCTAGGAATAGGTAGGACACTGTTAATGGACACATATTGCAAAGTGACTTGTTTTTGCAAGATCTTTACCATAAAAAGCAGCAATCCTTGTAGTGAGGTCAAGAGTGACTGTAGCATCTAATGAGTGATGGTGAAATGGGGGTGGGGGCTCCGACTGTAAATATCCCGCATGAACCACCACACAATCACAGAGGCCCACTGCATTACTATGGGAGCAAAGGGCATTAAAGTGTGGAAAAATGTAAAAACATCTTATTTGATGTTCACATCTGCATCAAAAGTTACAGATTCTGTCAATAGAAACGGAAATATCAGAGCATGCCGCATCATTTTATCTGGTCCGATGCACCCCATTATAGTCCATGGGGATACAAGGCTCCTATCATGTTGGGAATAAGATGGGTCAAGTGACTGCAGAAGTGATTGACTACAGTGGTCATCTGCTGACTGCAAAATTGGAGGTACACAGGAGACTGGGAGATGCTGGCAGCTGCAGCACCGCAAGTTCAAAAGGTGAGTACAGTGGTACAAGTCATTAATCCGTTCCAGACCCTTGGAATTATACCAAACAAATGCATCCCATAGGAAATATAGGGAAAATAATTAATCCGTTATTATAATAAAATCAATAGGATAATTGTTTATAATACACAATACAACTCCCGTTCTCCAAAGTCAGCCTGGACGAAGCTGTGATAACGGGGAGCATGAGCTGTAGTTGGTCGCAAGGTGACTGGTTTAGCAGAGCTAGATCAACGTAACTCAGCAGAGGGTTGAAAATGGTGGGTCTGCTGGATGTAAGTGAGAGGGGTATACCAGAGTCCCAAACCACCTCATGCACACTGTCGTATACTCAGAGCGAGCCGGCTACCGTGCAGTCTATAGCCCAAGTAACGGGAGCAGGAGATGAGGTAAGCGCGTACAATACGATTGTATTGTACGTGCGGGGAGATAAGCGACATGTCTATGGGACCGGCGGGCTGCATACATACATCATATGAACAAACCCTTATACCAAAGCGGACTTATACTGAGGTACCACTGTATAAGTTAGTTTTTTTTTGTTTTATTAGACAGGTGTAAGTTTTATTCCACTTGCAGACCGTCTACAGACCATAAACATCCAGGTGTAATGCAACTGACTCTGCAATGATGTTCCTGATTGTTCTTGCAGAGTCTGCAGCTGCAGGAGTGGAGAGCCAGCGAGGGCAAGATATGAGCTCCAGGAGAATTTAGCAATAAAAGGAAAAATAAATAGTTATGTAAAAATGCTTCCCTTGGGTTTTTTCTTACCTTACAAGGTGTTAAAAGAAAAAAAAAAATGTCCCTAAAACTATCACCTTCATACGACGTCAATAATGGACAGTCTTTTTTTTTTTTTTCCCGTTCTCCCTGATCTTACAAAAGAAAAAAAAATCAAATGTAAAAATTCCATAAAAACAAGCTTTCTATATCATGTAAGAAATGAGAAAAAAAATAAGCAAGAAGAGTAACCAAAGAAAGGCTATGGCTTCAAAATGCTTGAATGTAAAAAGGAGTTAAGGGAATTCATCTGCAACTAAGCAAGAGTGTGTGTGTGTGACCCTTACATCGTGGTCCCTGCTGCTGCGACTGCAGCGATCCTCGGGACCTGCTGCTCTTTACTTACGGGTTTTTATCAGCCTAACACACAGTAGATGCTTGCACTGTATTTTAAGTAAGTGGACGGTGGGCCCCTCCTGTGTGTTGGGATGAGAACCAAAATGAGAAGTGGATCCCTGGAAGCTCCGGAGTCGCAGCAGTGGGGAACCAGAAGGCATCACTTCAGCTGAAATTTCTTCTGCTGGAAAATCCATTTAAGAAAGAGGTTGAACTCGGATAATATATTCATGGTGACTTTTTTATTCAGGTTGTGTAAAGGACGTGTAATGCTGAAATCTTACCTGGCTTCGCTTTAGGCAATGGCCTTTTGAACAGATTCACTGTCCCGAGGTCACCAATATCCGAGGACTGCTTCTGAATAGAAACCTACAACAAAACCAACACAGTTCTGTGGTTAAACAATCTGTAATAAGATAGAGGTCATGCATAGTATTGCAGAATATACTTGAAAGTGATCCTCTGTAAGGTACATAGAGTTGTGTCTTTATTAAATAGCGAGGCAGAGCGCGAGGCAGAGCGCGAGGCAGAGCGCGAGGCAGAGCGCGAGGCAGAGCGCGAGGCAGAGCGCGAGGCAGAGCGCGAGGCAGAGCGCGAGGCAGAGCGCGAGGCAGAGCGCGAGGCAGAGCGCGAGGCAGAGCGCGAGGCAGAGCGCGAGGCAGAGCGCGAGGCATGAGCGCGAGGCAGAGCGCAGGGCAGAGCGCGAGGCAGAGCGCGAGGCAGAGAGCCAGAGAGCGCGAGCCAGAGAGCGCGAGGCAGAGCGCGAGGCAGAGCGCGAGGCAGAGCGCGAGGCAGAGCGCGAGGCAGAGCGCGAGGCAGAGCGCGAGGCAGAGCGCGAGGCAGAGGCGCGAGGCGAGAGGCGAGGGCAGAGCGCGTGGCAGAGCGGTAGGCAGAGCGCGAGGCAGAGCGCGAGGCAGAGCGCGAGGCAGAGCGCGAGGCAGAGCGCGAGGCAGAGCGCGAGGCAGAGCGCGAGGCATCTTATCCCCTGCTTGTCTGCACAAACTTTCCTAGGTTACCAACCACCTCTCTCTGCTGTAGAACCGGCCAGAGCCTGACCAGGAATTTGGCGCCTGAAGCTGTAGAACCACCCAGAGCCTGACCAGAAAGTGGGAGCCTGAAGCTGGCTGTGAAGAGCAGGGTCTGTGAACCAGCATGGTGAGAACACCCTTTTAACAATATTCACATAACAGACCTTCAGATAAGCAGAACCTTCCAGATCGCTGGGTATCTGAACATCCAATGGGCAGTAATCTACAGGGATTTTCTTATCCAGATCTAGGTCTGTGTTTTTGATGACTTCAAATGTTCCTCGGTGAGGAAAGAGTGAACCTAAGCAATAGAGGAAACAGCAAGGTCACGATGTCAGAGCAGAAACATCCGGAAAGACCTTCAGAGATCTCATCCGACAGAACTTAGGGCCCCATGTATGAAACTGTTTAGGTCTAAAACTCACTCTTTTGCCTATAGTAACCTATGGGCAAAAAAAGTGAGTTTTAGACCTAAACAGGTTCATACATGTGGCCCTCAGAATCATTCGGGAGAACCTATAGAAAGAGAACGGTCATCCTACAGCTACTTATAGGTTAGCTCCTCTGTAAGACAGTGTCCAACCCATTTCAGAGTCTTGAAACATAATTATGAAATAAACCAGACAGCCAATGAATTAATCCAAACCACCAGTAGACATCCAATTTCGGGGTTCTGGCCCCTCATCAGTAAGGGAAAGGGGACTGCAGGGTGGATTAGTTCTTTGACACATTGGGGGGGTTAACTGCTTCCAATGGAACCCGACTTTCCCAAACGGACAATGATCATCTATAGTCAACTTTAAACGGAATGGGGTAAAAAAAATGATTATTGTTTGACTCAAAATTTTAGTTAAAACCCCCCCCACATTTTTTGGGGAATTTTGGTTTTTTTTTATTCCTTTCATTATTTTTTTAATAATTTTAATCCTGCATTTTTCCCCTTTGGCCCTAGCCTAAAAATCGTTGACACTTCTTTTTCCGTTTTAGAGAGTTTTCAGGGGCCCTCTTTTTATCAGTAAAAGTAGGAAAACTGAAGGAGACCCCATTGTGTACGAAAACACAGGATCCCCCAGACAAGAGGAGAGGTACACTCCCCCTCTCCCCCCCCTTCAATAGAAAACCCCTATACGTTATGGGACAAAAACGTTTTAAGGTTATGGGCTGAAGCTGCTGTAAAGTATCTCTCCCATCTTTTTTAAAGCAGTGCAGCAAGAATGTCTTCCCACAACAATATAGAGAAATTACAATCAGGAAATAAAAAGACAGGGGGAAAAGATTGGATCAGGGGTGATTTAATAAGTAAAAAAAAATAAATGGGACATTTTCCCTTTAAAAGTTGGGTCTCCGCAGAATTTTCCCACAAAACACTTCTTTGGCTGTTTTCCTGTAGGGCGTTTCATTCATTGTCAGTGTATGGCGGGGGCTCCCAACGGGAAAAAGGTACCATCATATATTGTTTATTCCCAAAACAAAAGACCGTCAAAAATTAGTCACAACCCTTTAACCTTCCAACCCAATGGTAGGCCCCCTTCTGCCCGGGGATTGGTTTTCCTTTAGGTTTTTTCCCTCCCCCCTTCAAGGGGCAAAAACTGTATTTTTTAAAAAAAAGTTACATAGGAAAAACTATGGTTACGCCCCCCCCCCCCCGCTGAAACAGTCGTATTTTCGCAGGGGAGAAAGGGGGCATGTCAATTACTTGGGTAAACGCGCCCGCAGTAATGAATGTAAAGGGGGCCGGGGGGGGTGCCCCCCGCCCCGGGAGTACGCAAGATCCCAAAGAACGATTTTAAAAGTACGCGGCATAAATCGGTGAAAATAGCCTAAAACGCTAATTTATCACGATTACTTTTTTAGGCCCTATTCCCCTTTTTTTTACATTTCCCCCCTTGTAACCTTTCCAAATTGCCATTTAGAGCTTCAGTGCGGTACCATGTGGTATATTGGAAACCAGTTTATTTCAGCTTGTGTATAAAAGTTATCAATAAATAGCTTCTTTGTGTCTTTCAGTAAAAACCTGATCAGCAAGGACATATTTTGGTTGAGATCTGATCATGCCATGCAAAGGCAAATCAACCTTCAACCATTTATAGTTAACCGCTTAAAGGGGTTTTGCCAAAAAGTAAAAAAGACGTGGGAAGTTTGTAAATTAATTAAAATTTTCACCATTAATTATTATAAAATTTGCACCCTTTTTGTTTTTGGGTCCTTTTGTGATCCATTGTTTTAAAATTTAAGGGGAAAAACCAGGGCTGAGGTCCCCAGTCCGGGCGCACTGCTCGACACACCTTTCCCTTTTACAGCTATGAGTGTTTAAACCCCGGTCTGTCATTTATCCTTTCCCCTGTACTCCCTTATAATTAGTGCAAATAAAATAAAAAAAAAACCCCCAATAGGTCGTCATTGATAAAGATAAATAAAAACCCCAGGTTTTGGTTCCTGAGGGATTGAACAGGACCCTTGTTGGAGGCAAAAGCTTACCTTGGAATTCCTGCTCATACAAAACAGACCTTTTTTTTCTAAAGAGGGAAAGTCCCGGGTGAGTCATCCCGCTGGGTCACATGATATGCACTTTAAATAAATCACACACGCCTCCTTCTGAGCACACAGAGCTGAAGAGCTGGATGCAGAAGGTATGAAATGAGATTGTGGCAAAACCCCTTTAACGATCACCCACCATCTTTTGACACCAGGTGGTGCAGGTCATTTGCCTGTAGCGACGCCAAAAGACATTGCTGCAGACAGCATTCCAGCTACATCAGTCTCTGTAAAGCTATGTTACACGGCTAAGTTTGGGACGTATTTCGGTCCGTAATTACGGCGCGAAGGTGCGCAATATTTCGGGCCGTAAAACGTCCCATTCATTACGTAATTCACAGTTCTTCATTAGAGAACTATGGATTACAGTTCTCCTCTCCCGCACGGTGAAGCCGGCCCGGTGCCTGGGGCAGATAATTGACTTGTGAATTACTAGGCCAAATACGCAAGACGCTTAGTAATTCACGTAAATGGGACCGGCGAAGTGCCGGGCCCCTGCTCAGTCACACCCGACGCCCCTTCGGCCCACCTGGTCACACGGCGTATTGCGGGGCGAAATTTAACGACCCCCGCAATATGTACACGCCAAGTGTGAACATTAGACTCATTAGAAGTCAGGAAGTGGAGGAAACATCCGATCCCTGGCGCTTAACCCTTTGATTGCCGCGATCCACGACTGCAACATAATCAATGGGCTTTCCCCTGCTCTGTCGGGTGCTCGGGTCTCTCGGGGACTCGATGGAGACTGGGGAATGTCTGTACAGTCAGTCCTGGGGACCTAGAGTAGCTCCAGAGCTGTCTGTATAGAAAGCCACGGCCAGGGCACACTGTGTGCTGCCCTGACTGCAGTCTATGTAATACTGACACAGAGTAATGTATAAACGTCCGTTTTTGCAGCGTTTTTCGTTTTCTAAAAACGCTGGAAAAAAAGACTGAAAGCATCTCCCATAGACTTCTATAGTAAAAACGTGCTGCTGTCTACACCGAGCTTTTTTTCTGCTCTTTTTTTTTTTTTTTTTTACTGCTTCTCTTTTGCAACATGTTCTAAAAAACGCCAGAGCCGGGCAGAAAATTTACTACAGGAGTCTATGGAAAGCGGCAGGCGTCTTTTGGCGTATTTTCGTGTGTTAATAAAGGTTACTCCTTATCAAATTTGCATACAAGTGTCCGATGTGTCCTTGTTCGTAAGAAAATGATCATGCTTTGGTCGCTGACGTTTCTTGCGCAATTCATATTTTTTTTCGCTAATACTTTTTCTATGGATTGTGGCTCTAAAATCCCTTTCTTTACAGATTTTGGCACTAATAAAGTTATTTTGTTTCGGATGCTAAAATGTTTTTTTTTTTTTTATGGATGTGGGTGCAAGAATTCTTTTCTTTACAGATATTGACGCTTATAAAGTTCTCACTTGTGATGCAAAAATAAGTTTTTTTTTTTTTTTTTTTTTTTTTTTACAGATTTTGGCTCTTCTAACGTTATCTTGCTTTTGTCGCTAAAAATACATTTTTTTTTTATGTATTATGTCGCTAAAAATACTTTTTTTTTTTTACGGGTTTTGGCGCCAAAATAGTTTTTTTCCCCGGATTTTAGCGCTACAGTATTTTTCTGGATTTTGACACTGAAATCCGTTTTTCTACGGATTTTGGAGCTTACGGCCTCGTTCACACGGCTTATTTTGGGACTGATTGGAGCTGTACTGCGCGCTGTATTTGCGCTACAGTACGGCTCCAATCCGTCCCTGTCCTTACGGTAATCCACAGTTCTCATAGAGAACTGTGGATTCCGTCTCTCCTCCCCGCTCGGCGAATCCGCCGTGGGGGGAGAAAGTGACATACACATTATTTACGGCCTGTAAGAGCCGTAGATAATGACAGTCTAGGGCGAAATCCGTCCCCGCAATTACGTCGGCAATAAGCCGTGTGAACATCGCGTAAGTCTGTTTTATCTTTTTTTTTTTTTACGATTTTGGTGCCAAATCCTAAACAATTTTTTTGCGGCAAAAGCAAAAATCAGTGTGTTAGCGCCAAAATCCGTAAAAAACGTATTTTTGCCGATAAAAGCGAGATAACTTTATAAGCGGTAAAATCTGTAAAAATATGGATTTTAGCACCAAACTTCATAAAAAAAAAATGGACTTTAGTAATTTGTTTTCAGGTCTTTTTTTGTCCACTGCAGTGGACACATAGCCTTAATGAGATTAAGAAAGTAAAACAAAATAAGTGTAAAAAGAATTAAAAAATTATTGTACCTACACACAAAACAATCCTACACATTATGTATCTACATGACTGTAATAGCCAGTAGAATGAATTGGGTTATTTGGTGCGAAATATGAATAGTTAAAAAAACAAAAACAAAACAAATGCAGATAAACTTTATATATCCACACTGCAAATCAATTTAAAAAAAAAAATGCAGTAGTAAGTCAGATGGAGAAGTTGGACACCATCAAAATATTTCTAATAGCTGTAGAAAAATGTGTCCTCTCCAATGCGACTCACAAAGAACTTTGGTTCTGGGTCATGTGATTGGATTATTTTACATTGCTTTATTTTCACCCATCTAAGCTCCTTGCCTGAATAAACCAATGCAATGCTACTTAACGATATTTAAGTTTACTGAGGTTAGCTGTATGAGGTGTACTCCTTGCCTTCTGTTTAATTACGTATCTTCTTCTTACTATGGATTTGATTGATTTGCTTTACACGATTTTTCCACGTGACTTTCTGTTTAATGTTTTGAGTTACTTAGACTCACAGTTTTCAGATATTTTGTATTTATTGTAATTATAGCAATTTGAAATAAAAATCTATTGTTTAAAAAAAAATTGCTGCATTTGTAAACTTAAAACTACGCTTCCCAAAAATACAAACTTCTCCCGCATAAAATGTCCTGCACACAACTGCATCACAAAAAAAAAAAAAAAAAAAGTTATGACTGTTGAAACACAAGGAAGCAAAAATGAAAATACATAGTGGGTTAGTAAGGCCTTTTCAGGCCTGCGGCTTAAAGGGGTTGTCTCACTACATTGATTAATCAACCTCAGTCCTGTTTTCTTGGTTTCATTTTAAATTCAGGGGCGTATTTACTGACTTCCACTAGGCTGCAGCAGAAGCCAGGTCTGTAGCTATAGCAACCAGTGCTGGCAGCCTATCAGGAGAGATCTAACAGGTCTGTAGCTATAGCGACCTGAGGAGCTGATGCAGCCCATACAAGAGGGGATATCTAGGAATAGGTAGAATGCTGTTATTGGACATATAATGCAAAGTGACTTGTTTTTGTAAGATCTTTAACATAAAAAGCAATCCTTGTAGCAAGACCACCCCTTTAAGGGGTTAAT
The DNA here is from genome assembly GCA_025379985.1 of Phyllomedusa bahiana. NCBI lineage: Eukaryota > Metazoa > Chordata > Amphibia > Anura > Hylidae > Phyllomedusa > Phyllomedusa bahiana. The sequence continues at coordinate 159,619 of JAODAL010000878.1, forward strand.
AAAGTGCCCTTTTAGTGCCCATTGACAGGACATGAATCGTACGTGCAATGCTGCGTGCCACTTCACCGCATTCCTTTCCCTGATCATGATGCCAAAGCAGTCAACAGCTCTTTCCTACTGGACAGTCGTAGATTTCTTATCCTATTCCAAAAATGTTGAACTGTGGGGCATGACCAGAACCGATGGGATAAATCTGTATTTGGTTCATCACATTTTGGATCAGCAGTAAGATGGAGAAGCTGGAATATTAACAGCAGAAATGGCTGAACCAAGCATTTTAAAGTCTCAATTATAATAGATTTTCTGACAAACTCTCAACCCCTAAGGATGATAGGGGTAATGTTAGGCATGGTCAGCCATAACTTTTTGACTTCTCTCTCTACATTGCCATATGAGGGCTTGGTTTTAGTGGGATAAGATGTACAATTTAATAGTACAATTGACTATCATCTAATGTACTGGGGAACTAGATACATGAAAAAAATAAAAATATTAATTCTTTGGGGTTGTACAAAGAAAAAAAATGTAACTGTGCCATTTTTGGTGGAATTTCATTTTTATGGCTTTCACTGTGCAGTATAAATGACATGCTCTCTTTATTTGGTAAAATTTCAGCAATATCAAATTTTAGAGATTCCGGGCCTTGTACATAAAAACTGTCTAGCAGTAAGGGCATGTCCCCACGGCACAGGTTTTTGGCCGGTTTTTCAGGTGGTTTGTGGTTTTGCCGAAAATGAGCACAATGGTGCTGTATGGGAAAACCCGTGCAGCAGTCCCCACTGCACAGGTTTTCCGTCTGGCGGTTTTTCCGCCCGCAAAACATTCCACAAGCACAATCTTCCGCCCAGTTTTCGGACATAATCTGTGCTTGTTAATGTGAAGGGGGAGGGCTTTCCTCCGCTCATCGCGTAAACCGACCGGTATTTGTCCTCTGCCGTGTAAACGCACCCCAAGGGTGCTATCACTCAGTGCGTTTTGAAGAATTTTTTGTGCAGGAAGGCACAGCAATTAATGAGTACATTGCTGCACAAAAAAACCCGGCAAAAATAGTGGAAAAATCGTGATTTTTGCCGCAATTTTTGCAGTTTTTTTTGTGCAGCAATGTACTCATTAATTGCTGTGCCTTCCTGCACAAAAAATTCATCAAAACGCACTGAGTGATAGCACCCCAAGACTGCCTGTTGCCCATAGTAACCAATCAGAGCCCAGCTTTCATTTCATATAGTGCTGTGGAAAAATGAAAGCTGAGGTCTGATTGGTTGCTAGGGGCAACAAAGTCTTCCTACTAGTTTTCATACACAGTGCCCAAAGTGTTTTGCCATGTTCTGGTACACCTAGGCTATGTTCACACGGCGTAATTGCGGCGCGTACAGTACGCCCGCAATTACGATGGGCGATTTGGGAGTCGCGCTGATACGTATTCGCCGCAAGTAATTGACATGTCACAAATTGTATTGTACGAACTGGGAGAGGAGGCGTAATCCACAGTTCTCTATGAGAAATATGGATTACCGTAATTTCATCTCGCTCGTATTAGAGCGCAAATACGATGTGAAACGTGTGCTGAAATTAGCCCGTGTGAACATACCCTTAGGGCCTTATGCATGAAAACTGTCAAGGTTTTTAGGCCCTGTTCACACGACGGATTTGGCCGCGGTCAAACCGCGCCTAGTTTATTAACATGGTTTCCTATTGGAAACCGCGTTAATATTCACACGCGCGGGTTTGGCCGTGGATCCGGGGCCGCGGCCAAACCCGCGCGTGTGAAGAACTCCTCCGGGTCAATTTCTTGACAGGGAGTGTGCTCTGCGCGGCGGCCGTGGGTGCTGCCGCGGGTGGTGCGCGGCTGGGACGCGGTTTGCCCCCTGCTATTAATTTGCATGGGGACAAACCCTCGGCGCAAGCCGCGCCCCAAACCACGCCGAGGCTTTGGCAGCGGGGAGCATGGTGAGAGCCGCGGCGAAACCTGCGGCCAAAACCGCCGTGTGAACATGTCCTAAGACTGCCTTTGTTGCCCATAGAAACCAATCAGAGCCCATAGCAACCAATCAGAGCTCAGCTTTTAATTTTCTAGAGCACTATATGAAATGAAAGCTGAACTCTGATTGGTTGCTATAGGCAACAAAGAGTGTAACTGACAATTTTTATACATAAGGCCTAATGTGTTTTACTGCTTTTAAACAAAGCACCATTTTATTTTCTAAATTTGCTGCAACCAGTAACTTTTTGGTCCTTCCGTCTACGGACATGAGCCAGGGCTCCTATCTTTTGCAGGTTGCAGTGTAGATTTTACGGTTACCATTTTGGGATTCCTGCAACTTCTGATCACTTTTCATTCTTAATTTTTCGGGAGACAAATGACTACTCTGTAAAAAAAATAAATAAATATTTTTTTCCTGTGTTCACCCTGTGGTATGAATAGGGTTATATTTTAAAAAGGTCAGACTTTTACTGATGCCCAAATACCACTTGTGATTAACCCCTTCCCGCTGCAGCCTTGAGTTTGTTTTTCCTCATCCAAGAGAATTAACTTTGGGGCACATTTCTGAAAACTGTCTTGGTCTAAGACTTTTCTTGTTGCCCATAGCAACCAATCAGCATTCCCCTTTCATTTCATATAGTGCTCTGAAAAAATGAAAGGGGAACCCTGATTGGTTGCTATGAGCTCTGATTGGTTGCTATGGGCAACAAGAAAAGTCTTAGACCAAGACAGTTTTCAGACATGTCCCCCTTTATTTTTCCGGCTACATAGTTGTACAAGGGCTTGTTTTTTGTGGGAATAGTTGTACTTTTTTTTTTTGTTTTTTTTTTCATTTAAGAAAAAGATTTATTTGCAACAGACTGTCATAACCGGTACAGATCAGTACATAATCCAAAATGTGGACATAAGATAAAGCAAAAGACAGTTTGATAATAAACAATGTAAAGGTCAGCAACAATATAATATGAGACAATCAGTCCAAGAGAACATTGATGACGTTTGAAATGTCAGCAAACGGGAAACCAAATGACAGGTAGTACCCAATCCTGGGACAAACGATTTAAGTGAGCCTAAGATACATTAAGCAACCTGAGCATTAGATCTCGTATTCCAAAAAAAGAAAAGGAAACAAACAAAAAAAAAAAAAAAAAAAAAACAGATACCAGTTGTAATAAACAAAAAATTTTTAATAGCATGATATTGAGTTAGGAACAACACTAAAGACAAGGCGGCACTGTCGCTCACCACACCAACAAGACATGAAAAAACAACAACACAAAACAAAAACAGAAAGGGGGAAAAGGGAGGGGGGAGGGATGAGTGACAGACGGAAAAAGGAATCAAGACCTACTCCAGGGGAAGAAGAACCCGGAGCAGCTCATTCGGAGCGCCATCAGTAGACATGCTTGACAGACCCGGCACTTAAAGGGGTTGTCTCGCTACAAAGAATAGCTTTCAAATTGTAGGGAACACAAAATAAAGACATTTTCCAAATATATTACTTTGTTCCTCTGTTTTCCCTAAGGAGATACAAGTGAATTTATGACCTCCCTGGCTATTTCAGTTCCCTCAGTAACCGACCTGTAAACAATTCTCCCCCTGCTGTTTGTTCAATGAGATATCAGTGAGTGAAGTCATCACACAGGCCATGGCAGTGTCCTCTGCTGCTCAGCAGTAAAAAGCTTGATTTATGTAAAATAAACAGAACTGTAATTAGGGGTTTTGTTTTGGGGATCAGATAGAAGTCCCGTTAGGGAATTGAGAAGCTAATCTGATCTAATTAGCATCTGAAAGCACATGGAGCTGTACAAGCATGGAGCTGGATGCAAATGAGTCAGTCTGAACCAGGAAGTGACAGAGTATTTCATTCATGCATTCTGTGAAACTCTGAAGGGAGACAACTCCTTTAACACCTAGACTGTGTCTGCGGCTGGGAGAGAAGGCTCCCAACACACACACAGTATATAGGACTGGCAGGCAAGGTGTCTAGGAAGTGATAGAGAGGAACAAGGGAGAACTCTTAAACGCCCTCCAATGGAACCAAATTTTAGTGAAACGGTGAGCCTGTTCAGGTGTGCGAACCATTAATTCCCATCTGCGAGGGATCACCGATTTAGCGGCCTGCAGCAGATGTTTAAGGAGGGATTTTTTAAATTTACTAGCAGGCATGGGAAACAAAGAGCAAAAGTGCCTCTGGAGAGTCAGGGATCGAGACACCAGTTACCTCCATGATCACCTCAAGCACCGAAGTCCAAAAGCCTCTGAGGTGAGAGCAACCCCACTAGACATGGGACAGAGTCCCCTTATCCTTCCCACACCTCCAGCAAACATCCGGGGTCGCTGGGAACATTTTATGCAGGACCGAGGGTACTCTAGACCAGCGTGATAGTATTTTAAAGCACGTCTCCTGATGTTTGGAGGCAATCATTGCCCTGTGGGCGAGTTGAAAGCAGCGCTCCCATTGGTCAGCGGTGAAAGAGAGGCCTAGTTCTCTCTCCCAGCGCCGGCAATATAAAGGGAGCTGTTCAGAGTGGATAGAGAGCATTAACTTATACAAGAAGGACAGAGGGTGTCTGGAGCTCGAAGAGGAAACCACCACCTTCTCAAAGGGCGTAAGGTCTGGCCACCACAATTTTAGACCTTATTTTGCTAAAAAAGTGGGAAAGTTTTAAGTATTGAAAAGACGTAGTGCCCGAGACCTCCCTCCTATCAAGAATCGCATCCAGTGGCTTCAATTTCCACTCAGATGAAATCGAGCAAAAAGGCAAGGGGGTTCATTTTGTACCACCTAAGAAACCAGTGGATGAAGTACCAGGAGGAAAATCAGGGTTGTCCGTAATTGGCACACAAAGGCCAGCACGGTCTATGAGGTTGTAGGAGTGCCTATGCGAATACAGTGTAGCCAGTGTGTGCCTAATGCAAAAAAGGGGATGTAAAATCATCCTGGAGAGCCGGAGTCCAGATCCAGGGGAGGACCGCCACCGCACTAAGGTCCTCCGCCAACTCCACCCATAATTTGTTGTCTCTGTTAGAGACCAATGCCAGGAAGCGCGAGTAGGCCGCCGCCAGATAATAAAGTCTGCAATCCGGCAGACCCACACCGCCGGCATCCTTGGGCCTGATCAGTATATCGTATGCCGTTCGCGCCCTCCTAGCAGACCAAACGAAAGAGCTGAAGCAGCGTCGTACCTTTTTCCAGAATGTGGTCGGGATATTTATGGGAAGCGTTTGAAACAACTGACATCTTAAGCAGATTTATTCTGCCAAACCATGACAGATCCTTCTTGTTCCAACTGTCCAGGTCTTTTTTAATTTTGGCGAGAAGAGGAAGGAAATTATCAGTGAAGAGCTTAGAGAGATCATCCGAGAGGTGTACCCCCAAATAAGAAATGCCAGAGCTGGGCCACTCGTAAGGGAAATTGGATTGAAGAGAAGCCCTATCCTGTGGACTGATACCGACCCCCAGTGCCTCTAATTTGGAGAAATTAATTTTGAAATTGGACCAGCCACCGAAGCTTCTGGTGTCAGCCATCAGGGATGGAAGGGAAATATGAGGGTTTGATATATAGACTAAAAGGTAGTCTGCAAAAAGCAGCACACTTATATTCCCTTCTCTCAATAGTGATCCCCGAGATATCAGGGTTAGCTCTGATGGTCGACATCAGGCTCTCCATCACCAGAACGTACAACAAGGGGGACAGGGGGCAGCCCTGTCTCGTTCCATTCGAGATCGGCAGGGAAGCAGACAATGTGCCATTGACCTTGATGCGGGCAGAGGGCGTGCGATACAGGGCTGCAATTTTAGAGAGAAAGGCAGGTCCCAAGCCAATATGGTCAAGCGTCTGATGAAGAGAAGGCCATGAAATACGGTCAAACGCCTTCTCTGCATCCAGGGACAAGAATAGTTGTACTTTTTAATGGTGCCAACGACCATACCATATCACTGGGAAACCCACATAAAATTCTAAGTGGGGTAGAATAAATAAACATAAAAAGAAAACCACCTTATTTTTGCAGTTGTTTCCTTTTTATGCAGTGCATCGCCCTGCATACTACATATAACATGCAGGGAACGGTAAATCAAGACTTTCCAAATACATTGCTTTGCTGAGGAGATAACAGATTTTATCTGCTCTGAGTGCACACAGGTTTCTATGGTTACCGTCCTGCTTTCTCCTTTCCTCTCGCTGTTTTTATTCTTACCTGAGAGCAGGGAGTGAGATCAACACAAGTTGGCATAATGGATGCCGGCAGCTTGAGAACAGAGTGTGTTATCTATAAGGCAATGTTCACACGATGTACTGCGGTGCAGTACATCGTTTCTTTCGGGAGCTCGCACTAATACGCGTGTACTCTCCAATGACATTCATTACTCGCGGTGCGTATTCGCCGCAAGTAATTGACGTCAGTTATCTCCCCGCGCGTACAATATGATCGTAGCATAATCCATAGTTCTCTATGAGAGATATGGATTGCCGTAATTTCGGTGCACATCTCACCCGTATTAGAGCGCAAATACGTGGCGAAATGCGCGCCGAATTTATGCCGTGTGAACTTACCCTTACAAACAAAGGAGAGCGATTACTTGTTAAGCTCTGAATTTTTTTTTACTATAGATCTCCTGCTCTCACACGAGTACATACGGAGATGATATGCTAAGCACTGCTGTAGAACCAACCACAGTCTGACCAGGAAGCATGAATCTAAAGCTGCTAGTGGCTCAGTGATACAGCATGGTGAGACAACCCCTTTAAGAGACAGAAACGTGGCCAAAGAGAAGGGAGAGATGGCGGCGCATGTGCGGCACTCTCCAAACCATTTTATTGGCGTTCTGTATATAGCCGGGCTGGTGTGCTGAACTAAAGTGGGAACGCCAAATAAAATGAATGAAGAGAGCCAGAGGCTGTCCTATGGGACCTGCACCTATCAGACATTTGTGACATATTCTATCAACATGACATAATTGTCCAAGATGGAAATACCCCTGTAGTTCTGCAGTTCCCGTCACTGGTCCCAGTCTTCCTTGCTTCTGTAGGGTATGTGCAGAGTGTTTTTCAATCCGAAAAATGCATTGAAAAGTGTCAAATGTAGCCAAACACGTACAAAAAGTGTGGTGCATGATTGGATGTGTTTTCTGTACAGCAGAAATGTACCCTATATGGTGAGAAAAAACGCAAGGACCATGACTTATTCAGGCCTCGTTTTCAAGGTCTAGAAAATGCACTTGTCAGGAAGCTGAACGTCACATTCAGCTTCCCTCCCTGCCTTGATTATGTAGACTGTTGTCAATATGGACACATTATAGTCATATATATATATATAAAAAAAAAGTACATAGACACCAAGTTCTAGGATTAAATTTGGGGATTGGCATAAGTGACATAAGGTAAGTGCACTAAGTTTTTTTGGGTACAATTATTTGAGACCAATTTTTAAAGACTGTAGGAGCTGAATGCTTTTCCAGACTACAGAAGCTCTACCTGCACTCTTGTAGCTCAGGTCCCCCAGAATCTTATCCCCCAGCTTCCTGAGCTTCCAATGCTGCCGTAATCTCAGCAGCTCAGAGTTGAAGTCGCGCTGCCGCTTGTTCTCCTGGTTCTCCGCTACAGACTTGGATAGCCGTTCACCTCCCTTAAGAAGGATCTGGGCAGCGCCAAGGAGGGATTTCCGCTTCGAAACCAACAGTAAACTGTGCTGACTCTGAAAAGACAAGAATTATATTCAGATTATTTCTCCTTATTCCTTAACCCACTGCTGTAACACACAAACAGGAATGGATGCAGAGCACAGCTCAGCCAGCAAGTCCTTATGGGACCGCACAAACCTCCTCCAGAGGAAAAACCCAGTCACATGGCTAAAACAGAATGAATAATCAAAGTGCTAAACTCAGGTTTTCTACCTTCAGCACACGTAGGAATACTCCACACCACAAAATACTGTATACAGGGGGCAGTATTAAAATAGCTATATCCTTGTACATAGGAGGGGGCGGTATTCTAGCAGTTATATCCTTGTACATAGGAGGGGGCGGTATTCTAGCAGTTATATCCTTGTACATAGGAGGGGGCGGTATTCTAGCAGTTATATCCTTGTACATAGGGAGCAGTATTATAGTAGTTATATTCTTGTACATAGGGGGGCAGTGATATAGTAGTTATATTCTTGTACATAGGGGGGCAGTGATATAGTAGTTATATTCTTGTACATAGGGGGCAGTGATATAGTAGTTATATTCTTGTACATAGGGGGGCAGTGATATAGTAGTTATATTCTTGTACATAGGGGGCAGTATTATAGTAGTTTCTTTTAGCGCAAACATATGAGGATTGCGGGCAGTCAAAAATACATTAAAAACAACCACGATATTGCTTATTACCCCAAGTTAAGCATATACACTAAACAGTAATGGTCTCAATGTTATTATTGCTGTATATCTTTTCATAACTTTTATTGTCTTAAACACGTATATTTATTGTCTTTCTGCATCTTAATTACAACCTCAATGTAATTAAGTAATTAGAGGATCGATTGAACAACAGACCGATCAATTATGCAAATGGGACCATTATAAAGGCCCGCCAAGAGGGGGATTCAAACTATTACTTCTGATGAAGCGCGGGTGTACCGCGAGAAACGCGTTAGGTTATATTTATGCTGTTTTTATGAGAGCTATTCTCTTTTAACACAATAAACTATCCTGAAAAGGAATAGTGGTTTTACCTTATTATCCTCGAGGAGCGCTGATAGTCCGGTTTTTCTCTCTCTCTGTGTGTGTGTGTGGTGTGTGTGTGTGTGTGTGTGTGTGTGTGTGTGTGTGTGTGTGTGTGTGTGTGTGTGTGTGTGTGTGGTGTATATATATATATGTGTGTATATATATATATATATAATTATATAATATATATATATATATATATCTCAAACGTGCGTTATCACATGACATTCAATCTAGTCTTCCTAAAACTTGTAACATTTAAAAAGAAACCAAGTTACTGTAAATATGATCAATATTATAAAATATTAACAAACTAAAATATATTACAAATGGGGAATTTTATAGACAAAAAGTTATTTTACAGCAGAAAAGTGTTTTATACATACAGAGGGGAAGGATGATCATTTGTTTTATTAGGAAAGGACTGGCAAAGAAGAGTAAAAATGAGACTAAAATGGTAAAAGGGGACTACAACCTATGTGATAAAATCTGTCATCTCATTTTATCCATACGGTTGTAGTGTGTGGAGCTTGAATATCCAGTAAGTTTCCTTTTCCGATAGTTTTTTCTCCCTATATACAAATTCCCCATTTGTAATACAATAGCACACTCTACTGGCGCATTTGTGCTATATACACTTTAACCGAGGTTAACCTTTATTTATCTGACCTAATTCTGAATTGGTGGCTATTGCTCCCCCTAGTGGTGTTTTAAACAACTGTTTCGATAGGTTTTAGTGTTGCCATATATTTTACAAGTTTATATTTTTATTTTTTCGGTGGTTTTATATTTTAGTCTGTTAATATTTTATAATACTGATCATATTTACAATAACTTGGTTTCTTTTTAAATGTTACAAGTTTTAGGAAGATTAGATTGAATGTCATGTGATAACGTACGTTTGATATATACAGGACATCTGACCTTTGTTTGATATGTGCAAACTGAGGAAGCGGAGTAGACCTCCGTGAAACGCGTCTTTGTGTTTACTTCTTGAATAAAGAGACACTTATGTGTGTAGCTAGATGCCTGGTGTCCTCTTAACTATTTTATCTTATCTAAGCCTGAGCGCTAATCTTCAAGTCTGTCTATCGAGTCTCTAGTCTCATTGCCTTAGTGCTGACATAAGTCTATCTATCACCAGAGAGGACCGTGAACTCCTGAAGGACTTCTCCGCCCTGAAGACTGACGGATGCTCAGCCTTTGTGATCCCTGGGGATCGTATTTCACATATGCTACTTTCATGAGTTGTGCCATTACTTTGCACAACTTGCTCAGGTGAGAGAATTCACGCTTTTAAACTTTCTCCATCATTAAGTTTTACGTGCACAAGGTTTCTTTCACAGTAACTGTTTAACTATTCTTGTACATAGGGAGCAGTATTATTGTAGTTATATTCTTGTACATAGAGGGCAGTATTATAGTAGTTATATTCTAGTACATAGGGAGCACTATTATAGTAGTTATATTCGTTAATAGGAGCAGTATTATAGTAGTTATATTCTTGTACATAGGGGCCAAGTAATTATAGTAGTTTATTATTTACAATAGGAGGCGTATTATAGTTAGTTTATATTCTTGTACATAGGAGCAGTATTTATATAGTTATATTCTTGTACATAGGGCAGTATTATAGTAGTTTAATTCTTGTTACATAGGGGCAGTATTTATAGTAGTATATTCTTGTACCATAGGGGCAGTATTTATAGTAGTTAAATTCTGGTACATATAGGGGCAGTATTATGTAGTAGTTATATTCTGTACAAGGGGCAGTATTATCAGTAGTTATATTCTTGTACATAGGAGGCCAGTATTATAGTAGTTATTTTCTTGTACATAGGAACAGTATTATAGTAGTTATATCAATGTACATAGGAGGCAGTATTAGAGTAGTTATATTCTTGTACCATAGAGGCAGTATTATATATTATTTTCTTGTTACATAGGGGGCAGTATTAATAGTATTATATTCTTGTTACATAGAGCATATTATTGTAGTTATATTCTTGTACATAGGGCAGTAATTATAGTAGTTTATATTCTGTACTTAGAGCATATTATGTAAGTTATATTCTTGTACATAGGGGGAGTATTTATAGTATTATATTCTTGTACATAGGGGGCAGTATTATAGTAATATATTCTTGTACATAGGGGCAGTATTATAGTAGTTAAATTCTTGTACATAGTGGGGCAGTATATAGTAGTTATATTTCTTGTACAGAGTGGGCAGTATTATAGTGAGTTATATTCTTGTACATAGTAAAACAAGTAATCAGTTAAAACATAAAAGCAGAGAGAAGCGCACCTTGTGCGGGTAAAACTTTTACATGTAGGAAGTTTACGGGTGTCTGAGTCTCTCACCTCTGTAATTGGCTGGAATGCACAACCTTTAATCACTTAAAACAATTGTTAAACTAGTTTTTATCCCCGGGATCATCAGCTGCCGTCTAGCTGATGTCAGCCGGTGAACCTCCACAGATGCACGGGGGTCCCCGGAAACGAATAGAGTTAAAAGAATTCCCTATTTACTTTGTTCACGCAAAAAAGGAAGACTTAAAAAGATGGAACTATGAAACAGCGCAACAAGACAAAAAACGGACAACAAGACACTAAGGCAGCTAAACCACATAAATGTGTCCTTTTATTGTCCAAAATAAAATCATATAAGAAATGCAAACGCTTTTCACGAGGTTATCTCCCCCCGCTTTCCTCATGTTGCACATGTTTCACACTACATGCATTTGTCCTTTATAATAAAGTTTGGATATCACAGGTACACATATAAAAAAATGGAACAGTTTTTTAAAAAGTTATAAAACTCAAAAAAAAAAAAAAAAAGAACATAAACCAATTACAAAAAACCACTAATAATATCTAGTAAATATCTTGTAAAATAAAACTGAGTAAGAACACGTTAAAGAGATTAAAAATATACTAAACTACACTATTAAAATCAGGTTGTCCTGTTAACTAAAATCACCAGGGGAGCAGTATACATTTTGCAATCAGGGGGTAAGTAAACACTTCCTCGTTACTTTTGTTACATGAAATGGAAACATAGTTCAAACTTTTTAATCGCACAGAACGGCCAGTAGAGTGTACTGTTGTACAACAAATGCTATCCTTTTTACACGTAAGTCCCTCAGAGCATTAAAACTAAAGTAATTGTGAGGAGAAAGGACCAACTAATCTAATTTAATAAAAATAAATAAATAAATAAATAAATAAAACACTTCTAAGGTAATAAAATCTGTCATCTCATTCGACCATGGGGGTTACAGGTAGATTTAATTGTATATCCAAAAAGTCTCCTTTTCAGATAATCTTTTATCCCTTATCCATGTATTTACTTGGGATATGCTCAACTGGTTGCACGAAAATAATCTTGGGTTTGATACCCTTATGTGCTGTTTCAAAATGTCTTGGAAGGCTATTGTGGTCCACTGCATGATTTACAATATATCTGTGTGTTGATTTACCCTCTTTGATAGTTTCAATATGGTTCTAGGGTTCTATAGCCTATGTAACTGGCTACCACAAAAACAGGTAAATCAATATATGACATAGAACTTCCACAAGTCATTATTGCCTTCACTTAAAATTTTTCTTTGAGTCTTAAATAGACAAAAATGTTTTGCTTGCCTCCACAATTATTTCACACATTTAACAAGATGTTAGAACCGCACAATTTAGAGGTCCCCCATTGCATTTTATTTTCTACAGCAATTGAAATCGGATCTCCGCGCGTTGGATCATTCATATATTTTATGTGTTTTACCTTTGAAGGAGCTAAATAAATTTTTTTTTATTTCGTTTTGCTCGTCTGAATGTCATTAGATGGGTTTATTTGGTAGTATTGAATTTAGAGTGGCATCAGTTCAGGAGACCTTTTTTGATATACCAATTAAAATACCCTTAACCCCCCATGGTCTGAATGACATTATAATTTTATTCTTATAAGTGTTTTATTTATTTATTTTTTTTTATTAAATAAGAGTATTGGTCATCTGCATCATCAACAATTACTTTTTTATTAATGCTCTGAGGACTTAACGCTGAAAAGTATATCATTTGTTGTACAACAGTACACCTCTACTGGCCGTTCTGAGCAATAACAGTCTTGAACTATGTTTTCCAATCTGTAACAAAAATGTAACGAGGAAAGTTTTTAACTTAACCTAATTTGAAACTAATCACTGCTCCCCCAGGTGGATTTTCTAGTATGCAGACAACCTTAATTAAATATGTATTTACTATATTTTTAAAACCTCTTTAAAACTTTGATCTTACTCAGTTTTATTTTTAACAAGGATATTTATATTAGATATTGTATTATGGGTTGTTGATTAAAGTTGCTTTATGTTTTTTTTGTTTTTGGTTTTTTTTATGGAGTTTTATAGTAACTTTTTTTAAAAAAAACTGTCCATTTTTTTTTATACGTGTACCATGTGAAATCCAAACTTTATATATAAAGGAACAATGCCATTAGTGTTAACATGTGCAACTGAGGAAGCCGGGGAGATACCATCGTGAAATTCGTTTTGCTTTCTTATATTGATTTTATTTTGGACAATAAAAAGACACTTTTATTGTTAGCTGCCTAGTGTCTTGCCGTCTCTTTTGTCTGTAGCGCTGTTTTATAGTCCATCTTTTAAGTCTTCTTTTTTGCTTTGAACAAAGTAAAATAGGGAATTCTTTTAACTCTATTCTTGTAAATAGGAGGCAGTATTATAGTAGTTATATTCTTGTACATAGAGGACAGTATTATAGTAGTTACATTCGTGTACATGGGGGCGGTATTATAGTAGTTCAAAGCGAATGACCAGCTTCCATAAACCGGACGAGAGGGAGTTCAGCCAGACGATAATTGGTTAAAAATCCATTTCTTTATTTCCTTTTTCGTTAAAACGTTAATACGTCCCCGCAATTACGCCGTGCATAAGCCGTGTGAACATGGCCTATTATATCTAACAGAAACTCACATAAGAGAGGAAAATGGTTACTTTTAGTACTGGTTACACTAGACCGTATAAACAAATAGTTGATTTTTTGAAAACACATTTGCAATTATTATTTGTAAATTCCGAAATTTAAAACATCTTACAAATAATACCAGATTTGTCTCCCGGAGAGCCCCGAGCCTTGGCTCGATTCTTTCCCCCAGCCTGTTAACACCAAATGAACCGCAGCGTAACATGTGGACAGACACAAAAGGTTTTTCTAAGTGCGGCCACTCTGTCTGCACAACGCGCAAACACGTGCAGAAGGTTAATCCGTTTACATCCTACAGTAACAGGAAAAGTCCCTTTTCCCCCCCCCCCCCCCCCCCCCCCGCCCCCTCCCCCCCCCCCCCCCCCCCCCCCACATGCTGCCCCCCCCCCCCCCCCCCCCCCCCCCCCCCACCCCCCCGCCCCCCGCCCCCCCCCGCACACGACCCCCCCGCCCCCCCCCCCCCCCCCCCCCCCCCCCTTCATATTTTTTCCCAGTAAAATTGCATATTAATTGCAACACGAAATTCGTAGTGTATCTTATTAGTTGTTCCATCTGTCAGTTACAATATGTAGGATGTACTACAGGGCCGTTGAAAATAAGAGTAAGGCTATGTTCACACGGCTTATTTGCGGGGCGTAATTACGCCCCGCAATTACGCCGTGTTGAACGGGGTGGGGCGGGAAGCAGGGGGCCGGCCACCGGACTCGCCGCCCAAAGAGAATCACTGCTACGCGCGTATAACGGCGCAAAAAAGTGACATGTCAATTATCTCCCCGCCCTGCGGATTCGCCGAGCAGAGGAGAGGAGACGTAATCCATTAGGTTCTCATGAGAAACTGTGGATTACTGTAGTTATCCCCAGAAGGATACCCCCGTATTTATGTGCCCTCCAGGCGCGAATTCCGGACCGATATATAACAGTCCCGCAGATGGCCGTGTGAACATAGCCTAGACGACACTCATCTGACGCTCTCCGTCCAGTTACACTTAAATCATCTGCGGTTTTATAGTAGTTATATTCTTGTACACAGGGGGCAGTATTATAGTAGTTATATTCTTGTACATAGGAGCAGTATTATAGTGGTTATAAATGCTTTGTTACATAGGAACAAGTATATAGTATTTTATTCTTGTACATAGGAGCATATTATAGTAGTAATATTCTTGTACCTAGGAAGCAATATTGTAGTAATTTTATTCTTGTAACATAGGGAGCAGTATTATAAGTAGTTATATTCGTGTACATAGGGCAGTAATTTATATTAGTATATTCTGTACATAGAAAGCAGTATTATATAGTATATATTTCTTGTACTAGGGTCCAGTATTATAGTATTTATTCTTGAACATTGGGGCATTATTATAGTAAGTGTATATTCTTGTACAGAGGAGCATGTATTAAAGAGTTATATTCTGTACATAGGAAGCAATATTAGTAATTAATATCTTGTACATTTTTTTTTTTTTTTTTTTTTTTTAGGGAGCATTTTATAGTAGTTATATTCTTGTCATAGGGCATATTATAGAGTAGTTAAATTCTTGTACATAGGAAGCAGTATTATATAGTTATATTCGTGTACATAGGAACAGATTATAGTAGTTATAATTCTTTGTTCATTGGGGGCAGTATTATAGTAGTTTTATATTATTGTACATGGGGGCAGTAATATAGTAGTTAATTCTTGTTCATAGGAAGCAGTAGTATATAGTTATATTCTTGTTAACATAGGAAGCAGTATATAGGAGTTATATTCCTTTTACATAGGGGGCTGTATTATAGTAGTTATACTTTTCTTGTACATAGGAAGCCAGTATTATAGTAGTTATGTTCTTGTACATAGGGGGCAGTATTATAGTAGTTATATTCTTGTACATAGGAGCAGTATTATAGTAGATATAATCTCGCTGATATAGCATTATAATAGTTATATTCCCACTATAGGAGACAGTATTATAGGGATATTATATGATTATAGAGATATTCTTTGCTCACCAGCAGCCAGCATGTGATGGCTGCAGCCAATTGGAGGCCAATTATCACCAAAATAAGCATGAACAAAACCTCAGTTACGTTTTTTACAATCCCCATTGACTTTTCTTCGGAAAACACGTGTTATATACAAAGAACTAACGAGCTTCGGTTTGCTTAACACATAAAATGATGTATAAAAAAAACTATTCTAATTGTGTGTATTCCCATAAAATACAATGCAATATTGATGCACATTTTACGATTTCTTTATGCACCGAAATAAGCATAAAACAATGCATTTTACACATCAAAACTAGCGGCAAAAACATTGGGTCTCATTTGTCAAACCTAAGTGTAAAAATGTCTTTGTATCCATAGCAACTGAGCAGAGCTCAGCTGTCAGTTTGCCACAGTGGGATAAGAAGTGAAAGCTGAGCTCTGATTGGTCGCTATGGGCCTCACTTATCTAAGTGTGTAACAGTAAGATTGTCTTTGTTGCCTATAGCAAGCAATCGCAGCCCATAGCAACCAATCAGAGCCCATAGCAACCAATCAGAGCTCATCTTTAAATTCTTCTACTGCTGAGGTAAAATGAAAGCTGAGCTCTGATTGGTTGCTATGGGCAACAAAGACAGTCTTAGAATATGTTCACACGGCTAATTCTGACGTGGTTTTGGGCAAGGTTTTCAGAGTGTTTACTCGCCCAAAACCTCGTCCAAAACGCTTCAAAAACGCCTCCAGTTCATTTAAGTGATTCCTGTGTAAAACCTCGTTGTAGTTCACACGCGACGAGGTTTTTTACACGCTTCGTTGGAAAGCGCTGGAAAAAGATTGTCATGTCAATTCCTTGAAGAGCGTTTCGGCACGGTTTTTTGTGGTGGCTATTAATTTTTATGGGTGAAAACCTCATCCAAAACCTTCATCTAAAACCTCGCCGAGAAACGCCTCTAAAACCTCTTCTGAATAAACGTGTTTCAGGCGCTCCAAAAACCTCATCCAAAACCACGTCAAAATAAGCCGTGTGAACATAGCCTTACTGTTACACAGTTTAGATACATGAGGCCCATAGCAACCAATCAGAGCTCAGCTTTCATTTTACCACAGCAGGATAAGAATGAACCTGAGCTCTGATTTGGTTGCTATGGGCCCTCAATGATTCTAAACGGTGTAAGGCCGTGTTCACACGCTTATTCACGCGGATTTGTGCGCCGTATGAGCGCACAAATCAGCCGTGAATACGGGCGGGACGGGGGCGGGGCCGCGGCGGTTGGGGCGCCGCTCCCGGGCCCCATAGACAATGCATTGTTATACGGCGCGTTCCGCGCCGTAAATCAATGTGCAAGTCAACTTTCACCCCCCCCGCGCGGATTTGCCGACGGGGAGGAGCGACGGAATCCACTGTTCTCTATGATGAGCAGTGGATTACCGTAATGACTTCCGACGATTGGCGCCGTATTGAAGCGCAAATCCTCGCGATACGGCGCCAATCCGTCGGCAAATAACTCGTGTGAACGGCCCTAACAGTTCGCCGTGTCACACGGCTTATTCACGGCGGATTTTGAGGCCGGATTGGCGCTCGCAAAATCCGCTTGAATAAGGGGCGGGGCCGGAGCGGCGGCGTGGGGCGCCGCCCCCCGGCCCCATAGACTGTCATTATCACGGCGCGTACGCGCCGTAAATAATGTGCATATCACTTTCTTTCTTCTTTCTCCACCCTCGGCGGATTGCCGAGCGGGGATGAGCGACGGAATCCTACTGTTCTCTAGATAGCAGTGGATTACCGAATGACTCCTACTCCGACGGATCTGGCGCCGTATTGAAGCCGCAAATCCGGCGCGGATACGGCGCCAATTCCGTCGCAAATAAAGCCTGGTGAACGTAGCCCGAACAGTTAGGCTCGTTTTCACACGGCTTATTCACCCGCGGGATTTGTGAGCCGGATTGCGCGCGCTAATCCGCGTGAATAAGGGCGGGCGGAGCGTGCGCGCTGGCGGGGCGCCGCTCCGGCCCCATAGACTGTCATTATTATCTACGCGCGTACGCGCCGTAAATAATGTGCAAGGTCATTTCTCCCCCCGCGCGGATTCGCCGAGCGGGGAGGAGCGACGGAATCCACTGTTCTCTAATAGAGCAGTGGATAACCGTATTACTTTCCGACGGATTGGCGCCGTACTGCAGCGCAAATCCGTGGACAAATAAGCCGTGTGAACAAGACCTAAGACTGTCGTTGTGGCCCAAAGCAACCACTCAGAGCTCAGTTGTCATCTCTTATCCTGCTGTGGTAAAAAGAAAGTTAAACACTGGTTGATAAGAGTTCTGATTGGTTGCTGAGGGCAACAAGGACTGATTTAGTCTTGTTTTTGACTCTCATTTTGACACGGAAAATACACATTTTACACAAATTTATGCCACTGACTGAAATTTTCCGCATAAAACAGGCACACTAATGGTCCACCAGTGTTGCTATGGAACAATTGGAATAATACACTCCAGTAGGGCACAGGCTGTTTTTTTTCTGTTTTTTTTTTTTTGTCAATTGATGAAAAATAACGGAAATTTATTTTTATTTTTTTTTTAAACCTGATTGGTTGCTATGGGCAACATCGACAGTTTTACACTTACACTAGATTTTATAAATGAGGACCGATGTGTGAACCCAGAGACAACAGTGATTGTATAATGCATTTGTGCCCCACACATAGCGAAATGTGGCCCCATCTGCAGAGAATCCAGGCTTCATACCATTGGGAAAATCATTTACAGTACAAACACCGTCCAGTTATGTGAATTCTTATTCTAACTCGCTGCACAGTGACATCATCATCGTTATGTTACTTACTTGTGACATCACATCCGCCCTGCAGCGTCCCACGCTCTGGAGTTGTCGCCAGCATGGCCGCTCTGACAATAGAAAGGGAAGTGCTGATGAGGATAAGGCACAATTCACACAGGGCTACATCATGCGCTGGATGTGGTGGTGTGAGGGGTCTCTGTGTGCAGATCTGGGTCTCTGGATGTGGTGGTGTGAGGGGTCTCTGTGTGCGGATCTGGGTCTCTGGATGTGGTGGTGTGAGGGGTCTCTGTGTGCAGATCTGGGTCTCTGGATGTGGTGGTGTGAGGGGTCTCTGGATGTGGTGGTGTGAGGGGTCTCTGGATGTGGTGGTGTGAGGGGTCTCTGTGTGCAGATCTGGGTCTCTGGATGTGGTGGTGTGAGGGGTCTCTGTGTGCAGATCTGGGTCTCTGGATGTGGTGGTGTGAGGGGTCTCTGTGTGCAGATCTGGGTCTCTGGATGTGGTGGTGTGAGGGGTCTCTGTGTGCGGATCTGGGTCTCTGGATGTGGTGGTGTGAGGGGTCTCTGTGTGCGGATCTGGGTCTCTGGATGTGGTGGTGTGAGGGGTCTCTGTGTGCAGATCTGGGTCTCTGTGTGCGGATCTGGGTCTCTGGATGTGGTGGTGTGAGGGGTCTCTGTGGCGGGAACTGGGTCTCTGATGGTGGTGTGAGGGGTCTGTGTGTGGATCTGGGTCACTGGATGTGGTGGTGTGAGGTCTAGGGGGTCTTTGCTGCTTCTAGGGGGGTGTACACTGAAATTCTGAGGGGACACCGAATTCTATGGAACATCTGCCCATAGAACATGTGGAAGAAGATGAAACTAATGGGCCGGACACCACCTTATTCAGCGCGGGAATAAAGATCTGACAGAAATTCATTTGTGACACTTAGGGCTCATCCCCATGGCACTGGACAAATACCAGTTGGAAGAATGAACATGTTCAATGTTTTTCGGACCGCCGGCGGAAAACCCGTGCAGTGGGGACTGCTGTACGGGTTTTCCATAGAGCCTCGTGTGTTAGTTTGCGGTCAGTTTTTCAGACGGTTTGCAAACCCGTGCCATGGGGACATGCCCTTATTCACCAAATCTGCCGTGTTTTAATTTATGACTGTACCAAACAGCCACCTACAGCTCCCTACTGTGGAGACCCCGGACACGGTGCATGTGGATAGATAAATAGATAGATATGAGATAGATAGATAGATAGATATGAGATAGATAGATATGAGATAGATAGATAGATATGAAATTGATAGATAGATATGAGATAGATAGATAGATATGAAATTGATAGATATGAGAGAGATATATATAGAATAATATGAGAGAGATAGATAGAGTTAGATGTGGGATGGATAAGATAGATAGATAGATAGATAGGAGATAGATATGAGATATATATATATGAGATGGATATGAGATAGATAGATAGATAGGAGATAGATATGAGATAGATAGATATGAGATGGATATGAGATAGATAGATATGGGATAGATAGATAGAATAGATAGATAAAAGGAGATAGATAGATATATAATAGATAGATAGATATGAGATAGATAGATATAAGATAGAAAAGATTGATATGAGATAGATAGAATATGAAAATAGATAGATTGGGATTATAGATAGATAGATATGGGATAGATAGATATGGGATAGATTTGATAGGGATAGATGGAGAGGGGATAGATAGATAGGGATAGATAGATAGATAGGGGATAGATAGATATGGGATAGGAAAATAGATGATATAAAATGGATAGATAGATATGGATAGATAGATATGAGAAGAAAAAGGGGGAAAAGATAGATAATAGATAGATAGATAGATGAAAAGATAGGAGATTAGATAGAGATAGATAGGAGATGATAGATGAAGAAATAGATAGATATGAGATAGATAGATATGAGATAGATAGAATGGGATAGATATGAGATAAAATAGAAGATAGGAATAGGATAGGGGATAGATAGATATTAGATAGTGTTAGTTGGAGAATAGATAGGGATGATAGGAGTTAGTAATGATATGAGATAGATAGAATGGAGATATAGTTAGAAGATTTGGAAAGATGAGATAGATGAATATAGATTTGAGATAGATAATATGGTAGATAGATATGGAGATATGAATAGATATTAGATAGATATAATTGATATGAATGATAGTAGGGATAGAAGATATGAGATAGATATGAGTTTGATAGATAGATATGAATAGATATGATAGATTAGATATGGATAATGATAGGGATAGATAGTAGATTGGGGATAATAATATGGGATAATAGATATGGTAATAGATATGGATAATAGTATGAAGTTAGATAGATAGATTTGGATAGATAGATATGAATAGATAGATAGATTGATAGATAGATAGATAGTAATAATATGGATAGTTGATATGAATAGATAGATATATAGATATGGATGATAATAATATGGGATTTGATAATATAGATAGATAGTTATCGGAAGATATAGATAGATAAATAGATGATATAGATAGTAATTGAGATAATAATTAATATTTGAAAAAAAATAATTTAAAAACCCCCGTCCCTTGCCCGCCGTACATTTGGGGCCGGTGCGTTGCGCCGCTCCCTGGGCCCTCCCTCGCACACTCAGGCCCGCCTACAAACCCAATTTAGCCCAGGACAACTCCTCCCGGCATGCCTTGCAGACGTATGCTGCGTGACCTCGCCGAGCCGCTGTGTTGTCCCCGCCGGCCTCCGTACAGGGGAGGCGGAAGTGGCGCTCCGGGAAGATGGGGCTGGCCGTCTTTTTCGGGTGCACCTTTGTGGCCTTCGGGCCGGCTTTGTCGCTGTTTATCCTGACGATCGCCGGGGACCCGCTGAGAGTCATCATCCTAGTGGCCGGGTACGGTTCTCCTGTGGTCTCTAGTCTTGCTGGGGGTCTGTACCAGCCTGAGGGCCAGGGCTCCCTTGTTCTACGCCCTGCACAGGGAGAAGTTATAGGCTGGATAATGTGGGTGCCGTGTTGTTTCCGATTGGTAGTGGAAGGAGTGTTGTGCACCGCAGCACAGAGTATTTCAGGATGGGTATTTCTCATCTGTGGGTGGAAGAGGGGACATTGTCTATTCATGTGATGGGGGTTTTTATTATAGGGAAGCTCATAGACTGGTAACGAAAAGGGGAAAGTGTACACAGCAGCACAGAGTGTTTCAGAAGTTTGTTTTTTAGGTTACGGTTCTTTTTTTTTCGTCTTCTGGGTTATATCGGTTTAGTCATGTTATTGAAGGCATTGCTGCAGGGAATGGGGCAGTGTCATGATGAGGAGCTCACAGATGATCACAGTGGATCGGGAAGGGTACCCAGCAGCACAAAGTATTTCAGGACATATTCTTTCTTTCTGGATGTTTTCTGTCATGTTCATGAGGGCATTGCTGCATGTGATGGGGCATCATGATGTGGGAGTTCCTAGTGGAAGGGGCTATATGCATTGCAGCACAGAGTATTTCAGGAGATTCTTTTCATTTCTCCCACAGCCTGCTGTACTGGTTTGTTCATAAGTGCAGGGGTAGTGTATATAGGCGCACAGAGTATTTCAGGAGAGGTATTTCTTATCCCTTGTGGGTGAAGGAGGGAGACCTCATCTATTCATGCGATGTCCCTAAGGGCATTGCTGCATGTGATGGGTCAGTGTTATGATGTGGGAGCTCAAAGGCAGATAGTGAAATGAGCAGCACAGAGTATTTCAGGACATACTGATTTGTTTTTGGTAAAGGGCAGTGATCTGTCCACTTATGTGTTGTGAGGACAGGATCGCATGTATGTGCTCGGGAAGTGTCATGTGAGGGGGGAGAGCCTTTGGACAGCACAGAGTATTTAAGGAGAAGTATCTCTTGCTTCTGGAAGCTGTCCAGTCATGTGACATTGTTATTGAGGGCCGAGCAGCTTCTGATAGGCCATTGTCATGATGTGGAAGGTGGTGTACACATCAGCACAGAGTATTTGAGGAGATGGATTTCTTATCCCCTGTGAATGGAGGAGGGGGCTCTATCTATTAGTGAGGTAGTCAGAAGGGTAGGGCAGCACTTGATATGTGGCAGCACGTGATATGTGAACCTACAGATTAATAGTGAGAGCAGTGTTCACAGCAGCACAGAGTATCTCAGGAGATATATTTATCCTTTGTAAATGGAGGATGGAACTCTATCAATTCATGTGATGTTAATGAGGCAGAGCTGCCTGTCATAGGTTGTTGTCATGGTGTGGGAGCTCAAAGACTGATGGTGAAAGGAGCAGTGTCGATAACAGCACAGAGTATTTCAGCATATATGTTTATTCCCTGCGGACAGAGAAGGGGGCTTTATCTATTTATGAGGTAGTCACAAGGACAGAGCAACCTGTGATGGGGCAGTGTCATGACATGGGAGCTCACAGGCTGATAGTGGGAGGGGCAGTGTACACAGCAGCACAGATTATTTCAGGAGATGTATTTATTAATCCCTTTGGGTGGAGCAGGAGCTTTTCTCTATCCTTTTAATGTCCATAAGGGCCTTGCTGCATGTGATGGGTCAGTGTCATGAGGTGGGAGCTCACAGACAGTGAAATAAGCAGCACAGAGTATTTCAGGAGAGAAGTGTGCTTATCTTTTTTTTATTTTTAGGCGGTGTAGGGGGAGGAGGAAGTGAACTTTTCTCTCACGTGATGATGGTGAGGAGTGGATCGCATGCATGTGATGGGTTAGTGTCATGGGGTGGGAGCTCACAGACCGTAAAATGAGCAGCACAGAGTATTTCAGAAAAGACGTGCACTTATGTTTTTAGGTGGCGTGGGGAAGGGGGATGACCTTTTCTCTCACATGATGATGGTGAGGAGTGGATCGCACGCATGTGATGGGTCATTGTCATGATGTGGGAACTCGCAGACAGTGAAATGAGCAGCACAGAGTATTTCAGGAGAGAGGTGCACTTGCATTTTTAGGTGGCGTGACTTTTTCTCTCATGTGATGATGGGGAGGAATGGATCGCGTGCATGTGATGGGTCAATGTCATGTGAGGAGCAAAGCCGTTTGGTAGCACAGAGTATTTCAGGAGAGGGTTGTGCAGATGCTGTGTGTGTATATATGTAATAGCTGATCATGGCCACAGATAGGGTGTCACCTCCTGATCGCCCCAGTCTTGTGGTTTGGTAGTCCCTGCAGTGCCCTCCTCTTTGCCCGGGCACAGCCATCTTGCTGCCCCCAGTACCTGTAGGCGGCAGTCGGGGTACGGACTAACCCTGTTATTGTATTATAGACTTTGTATGTGTATTATATACGTATTTCCTCACCACTTACGCCATCTCCGCTTGCTGTTAGTGAATGGAAACCTTTAATCCAGTCGTGCAGGGCTTCTTCCATTGTCATTCACTGGCAGCAAGCATCTGTTGTATAAGGTATAACTGTATCGATCCAGTAACATCGTCTCTCTCTGCAGCTCGTTCTTCTGGTTGGTGTCGGTTCTCTTCTCCTCTCTGGTCTGGTTCATCTCGGTCCAGGTCAGTGATAAGAACAACTCCAGTCTCCAGTACGGACTGCTCATCTTCGGGGCGGCCATCTCCGTTCTGCTGCAGGAAGCATTCAGATACGCCTACTACAGGCTGCTCAAGTAAGTCAGCAGTGTGGATTGCCGGTATTGGAGCAAGGGAGTGGCAGAACCCGCTGGGTGTTGGTAGCACTGCTTGCTGTCAGTGAATGGGAAAACATTCTGGTTTACAGCCTTTGTATAGACCTGATACTTGGGGACTGTTCACATTACAATGTGAACATCAGCAGGACTCCTGCCCTATACCTCAGACTGAAGGCTGCACCCAAGCCCCTCATACGATACACTGACAGTCTCCAGCGCAGCAGTTCTACCCAACACCAGCCGGTCCATGGCATTCTGGTGAATTCTGGGGACTATTTCTGTTGGTTGGAACCTTCATAGCTGGCACCAACGCTCCAGAGCCCTCCAGGCGCTGGTTGGCTGGCGGCACCGCGCGCTCCAGAAGCTTCGTGGCTGGACGAGGGCCCTGGTGGGTGGGCGAGGTGCCGCTGGACGTGGGCCCTGGGGGATGAGGTGCCAGGTATGAGGGTTCTAGACCATGAAGTGCTGGACTGGTGGAATTTTGCCGTTGTTTTTTCTGTTCATGGAAGGATGTGTGATCAGAATGTTTTGAAGTGTCCTCTTCTGCCTCAGCCCTGATCTTCTGTTCTGCAGGAAGGCGGACGAGGGCCTGGCCACCATCAGTGAGGATGGACGTTCTCCTATCTCTATCCAGCAGATGGCTTATGGTAAGCAGATCCCGCCTGCACTGTAGGACTGAGGTCCTCCTCTTACTCCCAGCACTTATCTTCTGTCTGGTTTCCCTTAGTGTCCAGGTATAAGATTGGGGTCACCTTCCTGATCTTGCTGCTGCCCTCATCTCCTGACTTCTTCTTTCCTGGGTCTCCTCCCTGATCTGTCTCCTGTTTGGTTCCCTGTAGTGTCCGGCTTCTCCTTTGGGATCATCAGTGGCGTCTTCTCTGTTATTAACATCTTGGCAGACGCTGTTGGCCCCGGAATCGTGGGCGTCCATGGAGATTCCCAGTATTACTTTCTAACTTCAGGTGAGTTATGTAGAAAATATAATAATCCTGGAGATTCGACTGGAGACAAACTCCGGGGAGGGTCACCCACAGCATTCACCGGAGATGCTGAGAACTCACAGACGTCTTCATATTAGTTTTATTGGTTGTAATCAATCGTAGTCAGACCCCTCCATGTTTACTTCTGCAGCACCCCCTGTACCTGCTCCAGAGACCTCTATGTCATTGGGACGACTTTTTTGCTTCACTGTTAGCAGGAGCTTAACTCATTTAATTTTTGTCTCTTTAAACCTAAGCCCATCATACACGACGGCGGTTCCTTATGTTGTTTAGGAAGCATATTTGTCACCTTTCTGGAGAGGTTTCTGATCTCCTTCCTTTCATCACAGATGATAGTTGTTCCCTTTGTTGCGTTGAAACCATAGTTCCTGGAGAGGTTTCTGTTCTCTTTCTTTCCATAATGGATGACAATGGTTTCTTTTTTGTATAGGAATCATAGTTGACACCTTTTTGGTGAGGTTACTGTTCTCCTTCCTTCCATCATAGATGACGGCTGTTCCTTTTGTTGTATAGGAATCATAGTTGTCACCACCTTGGTGAGGTGTCTGCATCTTCCTTCCATCATAGATGATAGTTGTTCCCTTTGTTGTGTTGGAAACATAGTTCCTGGAGAGGTTTCTGTGCTCCCCACCCCCCTCCAATCATAGACGACGTCTGTTCCTTGTGTTGTGTAGGATCAGATTTGTCACCTTCCTGGTGAGGTGACTGTTCTCCTTCCTTTCATCATAGATAACAGCTGTTCCTTGTGTTGTGAAGGAACCATAGCTGTCACCTACCTGTTGAGGTGTATCTGCTCCTTCTCTCCATCACAGATGACAGCTGTTCCTTGTGTTGTGTAGGAATCATAGTTGTCACCTTCCTGAAGAGGTTACTGTTCTCCTTCCTTCCATCATAGTTGACGGCTGTTCCTTTTGCTGTATATGAATCGTAGTTGTCACCTTCTTGGTGAGGTGTCTGCATCTTCCTTCCATCATAGATGATAGTTGTTCCCTTTGTTGTGTTGAAACCATAGTTCCTGGAGTGGTTTCTGTTCTCCTTCTTTCCATAATGGATGACAATTGTTCCTTTTGTTGTATAGGAATCATAGTTGAGACCTTCCTGAAGAGGTTACTGTTCTCCTTCCTTCCATCATAGATGACAGCTGTTCCTTTTGCTGTATATGAATGGTAGTTGTCACCTTCTTGGTGAGGCGTCTCTGCATCTTCCTTCCATCATAGATAACGTCTGTTCCTTGTGTTGTGTAGGATCAGAGTTGTCACCTTCCTGGAGAGGTTACTGTTCTCCTTCTTTCAAAGTCCTGGTGTATAATCTTCTTGGTGAGGCGTCTCTGCATCTTCCTTCCATTATAGATGACAGCTGTTCCTTTTGTTGTATAGGAATCATAGTTGTCACCTTCCTGGTGAGGTTTCTGTGCTCCTTCTTTCAAAGTCCTGGTGTCTAATCTTGAAGGGAGGTGGAACTTTGTCTTAAATTGAAGCATATTACAGTTTAAAGGGCTTCCCACAATACACATCTATAGTATGTGATTGGTGTGG
Source organism: Phyllomedusa bahiana (assembly GCA_025379985.1). NCBI lineage: Eukaryota > Metazoa > Chordata > Amphibia > Anura > Hylidae > Phyllomedusa > Phyllomedusa bahiana. The sequence goes on from JAODAL010000878.1 coordinate 186,286, forward strand.
GTCGAGCCTATGGGGTCTCCACTGATCCTGAGATCAGCTGTGCCCTGTCTCCTATTTCTGTCATCACCTCACTGCCAGGAACAAGGTACCGTGCACCCCCGCTTATGGCATCCCACCTGTTTATGACCTAAGTGTCCCTGTGCTTTATGCCAGCTTACTGACCTGTCGCCATTGCTTCCCTGCAGCATTCCTGACCATGGCGACTGTATTCCTGCACACCTTCTGGGGAATCATCTTCTTTGCAGCTTGTGAAAAGCGGAAACCATTCCACATCGTAGGCGTGGTCGTCAGCCACCTCATTACCTCTGGGCTGGTGAGTCCGAGCCCGTGCCGTGCCCATGTATTAGCTGTCGTAGTGGCAGAAAGGGAGCGGTTTGGCATTCTTTCTCCAATCTGTCCTGGTGATCAGGGCATGCTGAGAGTTGTAGTTTCACACCATCTTTCTTGCAGACGTTCCTGAACCCCTGGTATGAAGCCAGCCTGATCCCTATATACATCATCACACTAGGCATGGGAGTCTGGGCCTTTGTGGCTGCTGGCGGCAACCACCACAACATACGCAAATGCCTTGCTTGTAAGTATGGGATTTTGTACCTTGTCCTCACCATTTTTACATTTACTTGCTGTCAGTGAACAGAAACATTCTTATTTACATTCCTTGAAAGCTTTCAGATCTAAGGCTGATACATCTTACATGCACTGATACATTGGTAATAAGGCTATGTGCACACGGCATAATTTTGGCGCGCATTTCGCTGCGTGTTTGCTCTTAATACGCGGCGAGATGCGTGCTGCAATTACAGTAATCCGTAGCTCTCAAAGAGAACTATGGATTCCGCCCTGTCCCCCTCCGCGTACCATACAATCGTACTGTACCCACGGGTGATTACCTGCCGATTGGTATGCATGGCATTGGGGCCGGCGGGGTGCAAACCCCCCCTCCCCCCGTGCTTTGGGAGTACGCGCGGACTCCTAAAGCACCCGGTGTATTGCGGTGCTTACTGTACATGCCGCAATTACGCCGTGTGAACATTGCCTGAACTATCGCAACAGGAGATATATTTAGCTCAGAGTGCTGTCTAAACTGGACACAACTGTTACAGACCCTCAGCTGTGAGAAGCATTTGGTTTATACAGGTTTTAGTCACTGTATGTAATCAAGAATGTTCCTGTTTGTGTATATTATATACATTTCTATAAAAGACATATTTGAGGTTTATAGTAACTTTATGGGGGCCCTAAATCTAAAGTTGGGGCCCAGGTAAAGTGCGCGCCCATGTCAATGCATGTGGAGGGTCTCCGCATTGGAGGATGTCCTATAAAGCTTCGATAAGGGGCGAGGGGGATTTGTCTCCACTTTGTCAAGTCTCCTTAAACAACACTACTGTCACTCTCTCCACCATGTGAGAAGTTGATAACAGGGAGCACTAGACTGTCCCTTCCAAGGAGAACTACCAGAAGAACGTTAAAGTGTCTCTCCCTCATGTAATCAAGTTTTCTGATTTATTTTGATACTTTTTTTCCCTCATTTTTAAGATTCCTGCTTGCTGTCAGTGAATGGGAGCCTTAAATGTTTACATACCTAGTGCTGTAAACGTGGACCGCTTTTGCAATCCTCTGTATTTTTATAGCAGTATATATTGAATGTTCTCACACAGTGACAGCAAGCAGAGATTTTGAAGAATGAAGGAATACGCCTCATTTGTCACATCATCATCCTGCGTAATTGTGTGATTATATTATTCTCAACTTTAGTAACATATAGCAAGACCTGAGGCTGCACCACTGATTTCTGTCTAGTACAACGCTTATCATGCAGACTTAGGGCCACATGTATGAACCTGTTTAGGTCTAAAACTCACTTTTTTGCCCATAGGTTACTATGGGCAAAAGAGTGAGTTTTAGACCTAAACTGTTTCATACATGCGGCCCTTAGTGTGGATCCAAATCGCCATCGACATCAACTAGTGTTGGCTAAATAGGTTTGCATTCAGTTTGAAAGCAGTTCTACTGAACGTCTCGAAATATTCAGGGTTCGGAATGAACCAAAATCCCATTGTTGTCTATGGGAGATCAATTCTGCATGTGTTCTCTGGTCTTTGGAAAGCAGCTAAATGCTTCCAGATTGCATGAGGTTAGGGTTATTCCCAATTGTAATTTCTGTCCCTAGCCCAACTGAACTATTAATTCCGACCCTAAAACCAACTGAAACTCAAACCCTTATCTCCAATCCAACCTCAACTGTTACTCCAACTCCAGCCCTATCACAAAGAAAGAACCACACTCCAACAATAAAACAGACTCTAAACCCTAATCTCAAGACTCTCCCCCAGCTGGAACTCCAAGCCTAATCCCAACTCAAAGAAAAAGCCTAACCCCAATTGTAGCTCCAACTCCAGCCCTAATCCTAAGGAAAACAGTAAGGCAATGTTCACACGGCTTATTTGGGCACGGATTGGAGCCGCACTGCGCGCCAGATTTGCGCTTCAGTACGGCTCCAATTCGTCCCAGTAACTATGGTAATCCATAGTTCTCATAGAGAACTATGGATTCCGTCGCTTCTCCCCACTCGTCGAATCCGCCGGGCGAAGAGAAAGTGACATGTGAATTATTTACGGCACGTACGCGCCGTAGATAATGACAGTCTATGGGGCCGGCGAGCTGCCGGCCCCCCGCCCCGCTGCACGGCTGCCAGCGTAGTTGCGGGGCGAAATCCGTCCCCGCAATTACGCCGGCAATAAGCAGTGTGAACCAGGCCTAACCCTAAACCTTAATCTCCGATCCAACCTCAAATGCAACTCCAACTATAACCCTTCAACTCAAAGAAAAACACCCAACTCCATCCCTAATCTCCAATCCAACTTCAACAATAACCTTAAATCCAACCCCAAATTAAACCCTACTCCCCGATCCAACCTCAAATATAACCCCTAACTCAAAGAGAAAAAAAATAACCGTAACCCCAACTGGTCTGAGATTAATCCTAGATCCATCTCTAGCTGTAAGTCCAACATTAACCTCAAATCAAAGATGCAACACTGATTCCAACCTTACCCTAATCCTAACTCCAACAGTACCCCAACCCTGAACCAACCTCAGCTGTAACTTGGCCCCAGTCCTAACACTAACCATACCCGAAAGACTGAACCTTACTTCAAATCCAAGCATAGCTGGACTTCCAATCTTAACTCTTATTTGGCATTAGGAACTATTTTCCACCAAAATTTGGTTCGGCCAACCAGAATCAAAGGGCTGCTATTTGGGTTCAATTTAACCGAGACCCGATTCCAAAGCAAAACCCTATGTATGAACATTGAAGTGGATGGTGACTGGAATCTATACAAGGTCTCCATGAAAACACTGCACCAAATAGACTTCAGGTCCCTGTTTTCAGTAGTGCAGCCTCAGGCTTTGGGCCTGTTTAGTAAGGTGGTCAGATCTTAGCAGTGATGTTATATATTGATGGACTTTAATATACGCTTTTCTGGTTGTTCTCCTTTGAGGATCACTGATCTTCCCTCTAGCGTAATCCCCTTTGCTGCCTTAGGAGGAGAGAGAGGGATGGAGGATGAGTCCGGGACTAGTAAGGATGGGTTGTCCTTACCCCTTTGCAATCTTAGGGATGGAGGATGAGCCCAGGGACTAGTAAGGATAGGGTGTCCTTCCCCTTTTGCTCCTTTGGGGATGGATGAGGAGCCAGGAGACTAGTCAAAGCCAGGTGTTCTTCCCCTTTTACTACCTTAGGGGAGAAGGAGAAGTCTGGGAACTAGTAAAGATAAGGTGTCCTTCCTCTTTGTTACCTTAGAGATAGAGAGGGTTTGAGGATGAGATTATTAAAAATTAGGTGTACATCCCCTCTGCTCCCTTGGGGCTGGAGGCGTCCAGGGACTAGTAAGGATGGGTCATCCTTCCCCTCTTCTATCTTAGGGCTGGAGGAGTCCAGAACTAGCAATGATGGGGTGTCTTTCACCTTTTCTATCTTATGGCTGGAGGAGTTCGGGGACTAGTAAGGATGGGGTGTCCTTCGCTAAATTAGAGCTGGAGGAGTCCAGGACTAGTAAGGATGTTGTGTCCTTCCCCTTTGCTCCCTTGGGGATGGATGAGTCGGGGACTAGTAAGGATGGGTAGTCCTTCGCTATGTTAGAGCTGGAGAAGTCCAGGACTAGTAAGGATGGGGTGTCCTTCGCTAAATTAGAGCTGGAGGAGTCCAGGACTAGTAAGGATGGGTCGTCCTTCGCTATGTTAGAGCTGGAGAAGTCCAGGACTAGTAAGGATGGGTGCCCTTCGTTTTAAATTAGAGCTGGGAGGAGTCCAGGACTAGTAAGGAGGGGGTTTGTCCCTTCGCTAAATTAGAGCCTGGAGGAGCCCAGGACTAGTAAGGATGTTGTATTCCTTCCCTTTGCTCCCTTGGGATAGATGGAGTCCGGGGACTGTAAAGGATGGGTCGTCCTTCGCTTGTTAGAGCATGGAGAGTCCGGACTAGTTAAGGATGGGTGTCCTTCGCTAAATTAGAGCGGGAAAGTAGTCCAGGACTAGTAAGGATGGGTCGTCCTTCGCTATGTGAGAGCTGGAGGAGTCCAGGACTAGTAAGGATGGGTCGTCCTTCGCTATATTATAGCTGGAGGAGTCCAGGACTAGTAAGGATGGGTCGTCCTTCGCTAGGTTAGAGCTGGAGGAGTCCAGGACGAGTAAGGATGGGTCGTCGTTCGCTATATTAGAGCTGGAGGAGTCCAGGACTAGTAAGGATGGGGTGTCCTCACCTTTGCTACGTTAGGGCTGAAGGACTCCGGGGACTAGTAAGGATGGGTCGTCCTTCCTGTAGGCAGCACGGGGGTGACCCTAAATCCCAAGCACCCCCCTCTCCTCCCAACACCTTAATACTGCAGGATCAGCCTGCACCCAAGCCGCTTATGGCTTAATAGGTAAAACAGAAACTGTTTTGTTTCTGCAGGCAAACGGCAAGAGAGTAACCAGGTTATGGTCTATTCTGCTCTTCAGGTGCCCAATGAGGACTGAGGCCCCGCTCAGCTGCCGTGCAGCCACCAACGGACATTAAACGAGTCACCTTTCAAGTGCTCCTCTCTCCCAGAAGCCGGCCCCCCTTTTCTATTCTTCCCCTCCCTCCCCCCAGACGATAAGACGGACCCGTTCCTCGTATTTCCGTGTCTTCGGTTGGCCTCCAGCTCCTTCCGTCCTGTGTGCCGGCTCTGGGCCTACTCAGGCTGTGGGGGCAATCTGGAATTGCTCATCATGTATCGACAACCAGTACAAACGGTCAAACCCGCCAGTCCTGGCGCCGCTCTACGGCTTTTCGTATAGACTCATCCGTGACTAAAGATGGGAGGACGTGGAGAATGGTTTGATCCAACTAAGGATCCTTGGACCTTACTTTTTTTTTTTTTTTTTTTCCCAGCATTTTCCTATCTTTTTTTGTATGCATTCTTCTCTCGGGATTTAACGACTATAACACTTCTCTTACCGGAGGATGAGCTGTCCGCACTGACCTATTAACAGTACTTACCGAACCTCAGAGATGTGTCAGGAGCTTTATTGGTGCCACATCTAATTTTTTTTTTTCTTTTATTTAATTCAGTCTTTAGCTGCTTAATATATCTTTTTTTTTTTTTTTTTTTTTTTTTTCTTGAGTTGGCTCTAAATCTCAAGGGGCGTCATGTGAAGACCCTTGGACAGCTGCCTATGTAGCCTGTATAGTTTACCTCTACATAAAATGTTCAGTTATGTTAAACCTACTTCACTTTAATGCTTTTTGTGCCAATTTTGATCAATTTTGTGTCCCTTTTCTCCATTCACAGCCAAAGCTGCATTCAAAATTCCGTTTCAATCCCTTCATAAGCGTTTCTCTCCACCCCTGTCAGTCATGGAATCGAACCACTGAGCTTTTAGTGTATGTTCACACAGCTCATTTAGCCGCGCATTTCGGCGCGTATTGCGCTTAATACGAATAGAGAGCTTTAGATTTACGCGTCGTCCCTCCACGCGTAAAATATGATCGTATTGTACGCGAAGGGGAGAATTGACATGTGAATTGTTAGTGCCGAATATTCGCCGCTGACAATGCATGTCTATGGGGCCCGCGCCCAGCCCAATTGCGGCGCGTACTATACGTGCCACAATAAGCCGTGTGAACATACCCTTAGGCTATGTTCACACGGCTTATTTCAGGGCGTATTTGCGGAGGCAAATACATCCTGAAATACGTTTCAAATACGTGTCACAAAGTGTGGCACGTATTTTGCGTCGTAAATACATTCCCCATTCTTTACTATGGGGATTTACGTGGCAAAATACGCCTCAATAAGTGACAGGGGACTCAATTTTACGATCGTATTTACATGGCGAAAATGCATTGCGGAAATACGCCTTGTGTGAACGATGAGGCGTATTTTACATTGGAATCAATGCTAATCTAATTGTTCATTATTTGAAACGTATTTCGGGACGTATTTGCGGACAGAATTACGCCCCTAAATAAGCCGTGTGAGCATAGCCTTACTGTGTAACCAGAGCTCCCGTAACGCACTGCAGAATTTTGAATTCAGCTTTAGATGGGAGGAGAAAATATCCATAACCTAAAATTGGAACAAAAAAAGTGACGCAAGGGATTTGTCAAGGTGCTGGATATTGAAATTGATGAGCAGAGAAATTTTTATGTAAAAAACTTTTTGTTGACTTGATTTTGGAGAGGAGTAGCAGATTAGTTTAAGTATTAAAAAAGGGACTTTAAGCAATTCGTGATTAAAAATATTTTTAATTAGATCCATCCCATTTGTCATTCAGGAGCCTGGCAAAGTTGCTTGACCCTGTGGGTGCTGTAATAGTGGCCATATTGGCTCTCACCCAGCTTTCCCAAAACCAGATAGACTACACACCACTAAATACTACTGTAGCAGTTTGACAAAAGCCAACAACTCACAGACATAGTTACCCCCAAGTTTACTTGTATTTAGGGGGAAAATGCTCTTTTTCGACACCGTGTGATTTGGACTCTATTTTTTTGATCTGAGGTGGTTCAGCCCGTTGTTCCCCTTTAAGGTTTTGAAAGCGGTCATTTTTTTTGGGGTGGAGTCCTGTTTTCTGGGTGCTCCCCTATATGTTTAAAGAGGTATTCCAAGACTTAAAGGGATTGTCTCACTTCAGACATTGATGGCATATCGCTAGAATTCATTATTGTCTAATAGGTGCGGGACCCAGAGGTGGGATCTGGACCGATCTCTTAAACGAGCCACGAAACCTCTCTGTTCTGAATGGAGAAGTGATCAGGACTCTCCCATAGACATAAATCGGAATTTCAAGTGTAGAACGTTCTGAACAGAGAGGTGGTCGGGGCTCTCCCATAGACGTGAATGGAGAGGTGGTCGGGGCTCTCCCATAGACGTGAATGGAGAGGTGGTCGGGGCTCTCCCATAGGCGTGAATGGAGAGGTGGTCGGGGCTCTCCATAGACGTGAATGGAGAGGTGGCGGGCTCCCATAGACGTGAATGGAGAGGTGGTCGGGGCTCTCCCATAGACGTGAATGGAGAGGTGGTCGGGGCTCTCCCATAGACGTGAATGGAGAGGTGGTCGGGGCTCTCCCATAGACGTGAAAGGAGAGGTGGTCGGGGCTCTCCATAGCGTGAATGAGAGGTGGTCGGGGCTCTCCATAGACGTGATGGAGAGGTCGAGGCTCTCCCATAGACGTGAATGGAGAGGTGGTCGGGGCTCGCCCATAGACGTGAATGGAGAGGTGGTCGGGGCTCTCCCATAGACGTGAATGGAGAGGTGGTCGGGGCTCTCCCATAGACGTGAATGGAGAGGTGGTCGGGGCTTCCTAGCGTGAATGGAGAGGTGTCGGGGCTCTCCCATAGACTTTGAATGGAGAGGTGGTGGGGGCTCCTAGGACGTAATGGAGAGGTGGTCGGGGCTCTCCCAAGGTGATGGAGGGTGCGGGGCTCCCATAGAGTGAATGGAGAGGTGGTCGGGCTCTCCCATAGACGTGAATGGAGAGTTGTGGGGCTCTCCCATAGCGTGAATGGAGGTGGTCGGGGCTCTCCCATAGACGTGAATGGAGAGGTGGACGGGGCACTCCCATAGAGTGATGGAGAGGTGTCGGGCTCCCCATGCGTGAATGGAGAGGTGGTCGGGCCTCTAGACGGAATGGAAAGTCCGAGTATAGAAGTTCTGAACAGAGAGGTGGTTGGGGACTCTCCATAGACGTGGAATGGGAGTCCGGTATAGAATTCTGAACAGAGAGGTGGTTGGGACTCTCCCATAGCATGAATGGAGAGGGTGGTGGGGGACTCTCCCATAGACATGAGGGCTCCGGTATAGAACGTTCTGAACAAGGGTGGTGGGGACTCCCCCTGACATGAATGGGAAGTCTAGGAACAACTCTGAGCTCCCATTCAAGTCTATGGGAGAGTCCTTACCACATTTCCATTCAGAACAGAGAGGTTTTGGAGACCTATCAAACAATGACGGCATATCCTAGCGATATGCAGCCATTATCTAAAGTGCGACAACCCCTTTAAGGAGGTTTTCCATGACTCTTTAAAAACTTCCCTGCCATCTCCCACTGCAGTAAAATGGAAAATTACCCCATGCTCACCTCTCCTATCACCACAGCTCCAGTGTCCGGCCCACCCCCCGATCCCTCACTGATGTGGGTTGTATATGAACCATGAGCTGCAACAAACTTGGCCTTGCATCACATGCCTACAGTACTCAAGTGACCACGAGGCAGTGATTGGTCTGCTCATGTGATCATGAATGTGACATCTCATTGAGGGAACCCAAGGGTACATCACCATGTGATCACAGAGGTCAGTGATTGGCTGCTACTGCATATGTGATCCATGATGCTGACATCATCTTGAGGATCAGGGGCAATACACAATGTGATCACAGAGGTCAGTGATCGGTTGCTGCATCATGTGATCCATGAATGTGACCTCCTCATTGAGGGACCCAGGGGCACCCCGGAGCTCTGGGAGAGGTAAATGTGGGGTTATTTTCTATTTTAGTGCAGTGGGAGGCTTTAAAAAGTCTTGGCAAACCTCTTTTAATGTTATGGATGCCTCCATAATCTTTGTCTTTATCCCTATAGGGAAAATGAATAGCACGAAATGGCGTCTCCCTTTAAGATCATCCATAAAGCTTTAGGTTCTTTTTGCCCCCTTTTTCTTTAGATCACATTTAAAGGGATTGTCCACCCAGGATGAACCCTCAGTGATGATATCCGACTCATTAAACCCTCCATAGTGTAGATGTTGCTTAAGGTGGCTCCACTCTGGTCAGTCCGCGAGGAAGCCCACCTTAATGGTGCACATTGCCAGGGTCGGCCTGTATGGACAATTCCTTTAATTACAGGCTACATGGGCTCCACTGAAGCTGCCATGTAGGTGTTGTGGTTAATTTTTTTTTTTTTTTTATCTTTGAAAAATCCAAAGAATTTTTGTTGCAGTTCTCGGCAGCCATTATCCGACTATGCATTGCAGGGTCTACAGCCTCGTCCTGTCAGCAGCGAATGAACATGTACAAAGTGATCACTACTGTTTTTACAGTCCTGCAATACATTTCTCCAATAAAGACGAATTTCTTGGTTATTATGGTGTCTTGATATCTGAGCACTTCAAGGAGGGACAAGGGGAAACTGTGTAAAGCGGAAGAGCTGTTTTTATTGCAATATCATGGTTATGGGAATCCAGTGATCCCACCCAGAGGTGCAAGGGTGGTGACAATGGTGAGCTCTGAGGTGTTTCCAGTGAGTGCAGCTCTGGAGGATAATACAGGATGTAACTTAGGGTCAGTAGAGGATAAGTAATGTATGTATACAGTGACTGCACCAGCAGAATAGTGAGTGCAACTCTGGAGTATAATACAGGATGTAACTCAGGATCAGTACAGGATAAGTAATGTATGTACACAGTGACTGCACCAGCAGAATAGTGAGTGCAGCTCTGGAGTATAATACAGGATGTAACTCAGGATCAGTACAGGATAAGTGATGTATGTACACAGTGACTGCACCAGCAGAATAGTGAGCGCAGCTCTGGAGGATAATACAGGATGTAACTCAGGATCAGTACAGGATAAGTAATGTATGTACACAGTGACTGCACCAGCAGAATAGTGAGTGCAGCTCTGGAGGATAATACAGGATGTAACTTAGGGTCAGTACAGGATAAGTAATGTATGTACAGTGACTGCACCAGCAGAATAGTGAGTGCAGCTCTGGAGGATAATACAGGATGTAACTTAGGGTCAGTACAGGATAAGTAATGTATGTACAGTGACTGCACCAGCAGAATAGTGAGTGCAGCTCTGGAGGATAATACAGGATAAGTACAGGATAAGTAATGTATGTACACAGTGACTGCACCAGCAGAATAGTGAGTGCAGCTCTGGAGGATAATACAGGATGTAACTCTAGGTCAGTACAGGATAAGTAATGTATGTACACAGTGACTGCAGCAGCAGAATAGTGAGTGCAGCTCTGGAGGATAATACAGGATGTAACTCAGGACCAGTACAGGATAAGTAATGTATGTACAGTGACTGCTCCAGCAGAATAGTGAGTGCAGCTCTGGAGTATAATACGGGATGTAGCTCCAGATCAGTACAAGAGAAGTGTCCTGTACTGACATTTTTGGTGTTTCTGCTACTAGAGGTCTATGATAAATGTAGAAAGTCCCTTTTATACATCAGTACCTATTGAATAAAACAATCCTTGTATTTCTCAATCATAGAACTTTACTATTAATTACATAATAATCAGACACAGAAATAACACAAGTCACGGACACGTGCTTACACTCTCTGTTGGCAGCCATTTACAGTTTGGGTGAGAACTATGTCTGGAGAGACCAGATTTAAAAAAAAAAAAAAAAAAAAAGCCTCACACCTATGCACAGGTTAATGGCTGACTCCACAGAATGCAGGCGCTGGGACACTTAACACAAATTCAAAAATACTGTTTTCCGGCATTGGAATTTCTATGTATTGCAGAGGCCGCTGGCACATATAGAATTAAACCTCACCTTGTAGAATAACCTGTACCCCTGCTGACAACACAGCTATTTTGGTGGGGGGAAGAGGGGATAATCAAGATGGCTGAAGGCACTTTAATCCAGGCGGTAGTCCTGGATTGGGGCTCTGTACAAATGGGGTACACTGCGGGTAGCTAAAGTCTTCTACCAAGGGGTGGCTAGTCAGACCCCTGACCCCATCACAATGGCCACCTCTATACCATTTTCCCTGTAACATCAGCAGTCATAAGACCGTACTTACAGATAAGGTCAGTATGTGTGATCTCCATTCTGCACTGGGTTGCACTACGCCTGCCTATTTGGGATTCATTCATGGTCTGCTAGTAGATCACTATTTAGGGCTGGCTCCGTGATTCTGTGGTCTATGTGACCGCACCCTGAGAAACAAATTGTGGGATCATATTATAAAGACATAGGGCAGAATAGGACTATACAACTAAACAGAAGCTTAATCACCGGATAAGGACACATTCTGCAATTTCCAGATATAATTTGTGATCCAATTCCTCCCCAATCTCCGCTTGCTTTCAGTGAATAGCAACATCCAGATCTGAGCTTTTGTTACTGTGCTCTGTGAGCTTAAACGGCCTGTTATCAGGGCAGGTGAAACTGAAAGGGGTCGTCTCACTACAAGGATTGCTGCCTTGTATGTTAAATATCTTGCAGAAAGAAGTCACTTTGCAATATGTGTCCATTAACAGTGTCCTACCTATTCCTAGATATCCTCTCTTGTATGGGCTGCATCAGCTCCTCAGGTCGCTATAGCTACAGACCTGTTTGATCTCTCCTGATAGGCTGCCAGCACTGGTCGCTATAGCTACAGACCTGTTTGATCTCTCCTGATAGGCTTCCAGCACTGGTTGCTATAGCTACAGACCTGGCTTCTACTGCAGCCTAGTGGAAGCCAGTAAACACGCCCCTGAATTCAAAATGAAACCAAGAAACGGGACTGAGGTAAGAGGAATCACTGTAGTGAGACAACCCCTTTAAGGCTCACTGATATGCCAGTCGCTGCTATAGAACCACCGACAGCCTAAAAAAGGAAGTGTGCACCTGAAGCTACTTGTGGCTCTGGAACAGAACGGTGAGAGAGCCCCTTTAAGGACGTGGATTAGACCCATCCAATAGCACTGCATAGAAAACTGACTTGCATTCAGGTTATGTAAAGCATCCTGCAGGAAAAATGCACCATGTGCGTCGATACTGTGTTTTCCTATTCAAACCAATGGGAGACTTTCCATCCATTTTATGCATTGAAAGGAGCATGGAAAAGCATCATGCTAACCTATCTTATATGGATGGGGATAAGGTTTTAAAAACTGCAGATTTTAGCATGAAATCTACATGTATCACTTTTGGATTTGCTGCACAGTCTGCAGAGTGTGTGATCTCCGCTTATACATCCTAATTACGAAGATCTAGATTTAATGCCAGCTATGTTAGAAAATCCATGTATAATTAAGATTCCAGAAGGGGACGTGTAGCAGAATAGATAAGACACTTGGGGAACTTGCTGAATTGTGGCATCTTGAGGAAGGCAATGAATATATACGGTCTAGGTAGTGGCGGTGCCCCTGGAATCTGCAGCAAAAGTCATCTCGTGGGGCATCAATGTCACAAGATTGCGGCTGTCCTTGTAATATTCCATGTACTGAAGCCCAAGCGTTTGCTTTGTAAATGCAGCATCTTCAGAAAAAAAAAAAAAATCACAGATTTGACACTGGCTCCAGAGTGGGAGCAAACAGTCCTTTAAAGCCTCCAAGATTTCCAATTCAAGCCTTGACGGCCCCTGCGTGTTCGGAGGGGTCCAAGGTCTGTGCTCTGTGTTTTCTGTAGAGGGTTGCAATGGAAAATGAGTTAATTTTGCTAATGTGATTGAAACCAAAGCAATGAAAATGAATGTGACTGCAGTACCAGGAACAGCCTGTAAGTGGTGCAAAACGATTACGTTACAATCGCGACCGTGTGACTAGTATCAGTGTGACATTGGCGCAGCCGCAGAGCTGTCGGCAGGCCGGGTGTAGCAAATGAGATCCTGGCATGGGAAATTGAATCGATAGCAAGTAATTGGCGCAGAATGAAATACAATATATTGCTTAAGGACCGTGTATTTTCATAATTGGGTTTTTTTTTTTTTTAACTGAAGCAGTGACATTCTGGTTATAGATGCTAAAAGGGCACTTGCTTAAGTAGCCGTTCCCTCATACTGTGTTACTGTAATTGCTCTGTGAGGGGAAATAAAATGAAGGTTGATATAGGAAAGATCTATAGTATGTGGTGGCAGCCCTACTGATCCTAAACCTGTATGTGATTAATATAGCGGGACCCTGTGTAACAATAGGGGATGACCCCCGTCCCCAGCCTTATAATCATTTCATAGAGGGATATATTGTGAAAGCATATCAATATGATATGTCCTGAAAGTCTGAGAGGTACCGGTCACATCTGTGGGGCTCGCACCTATCTCCAGAACGGGCCCCGAAAGTTTCAGTTCAGAATGGAGAGACAGTCACGCTGGCACACAACTCTCCATTCTGTTCTATGGGAGTTGTGAATGCGCCGAACACAGCACTCACCTGTACTGGGAACTCCCATAGAACAGAATGGAGAACACCGCACTCCCCTGTACTAGGAACTCCCGTAGAACAGAATTGAGAACACAGAGCTCCCCTGTACTCCATAGAACAGAATGGAGAACACAGCGCTCCCCTGTACTAGGAACTCCCGTAGAACAGAATAGAGAACACAGCGCTCCCCTGTACTGGGAACTCCCATTAGAACAAGAATTGGAGAACACAGCGCTCCGCTGTTAACTGGGAACCCCATCCCATAGAACAGAATGGAGACACAGCGCTCCCCTGAACTGGGAACTCCATAGAACAGAATGGAGAACACAGAACTCCTCTGCACTGGGAACTCCTATAGAACAGAATGGGGAACACAGCGCTCCCCTGTACTGGGAACTCCCATAGAACAGAATGGAGAACACAGCACTCCCTGTACTGGGAACTCCATAGAACAGAATGGAGAACACAGCACTCCCCTGTACTGGGAACTCCCATAGAACAGAATGGAGAACACAGCTCCCCTGTACAGGGAACTCCCATAGAACAGAATGGAGAACACAGCGCTCCTCTGAACTGGGAACTCCCATAGAACAGAATGGAGAACACAGAACTCCCCTGTACTGGGAACTCCCATATAACAGAATGGAGAACAAAGCGCTCCCCTGTACTGGGAACTCCCATAGAACAGAATGGAGAACACAGAGCTCCCCTGTACTGGGAACTCCCATAGAACAGAATGGAGAACACAGAACTCCCCTGTACTGGGAACTCCCATAGAACAGAATGGAGATTCGTGTGCAAGTGTGACCAGCTCTTTGTACTGAGTCAACGGATTCAGAAGGCCCGTGCCTGAGACAGGTGCTGGTCCCAGAGGTAGTACCTGCACCTGTCAAACTTTGATGACATATTGTAGCGATATATCCATATACAAATACAACTTGATCAAACTGCGCACTAAACACCTTTATTTTTATACATGTATAAAACATAGCAGTGATGCATCTTACATGTTCCACTAGTACAATTTTTGTATGGAATTTCGTAACGGCTATGTGTGCACCAGCGTCTATACAAATTGGAGATGGAGGCGTTGACTAACTTGATTTTTTTTCTCGAATTTTATATTTGGAGGAGCGTCTGCCTCCATCTTAGCCGTGCACTCCTCCCACCTGGCTGCACGAAGAGCCTATAATCAGTGTGAATGGTGCCCAGCCCTGAATGTATGGCGGCTGTTGCCCTACAGAGAGTTATTAGAGTTGGGTACCTACCTGGTAAGGCTTCCTTAGCGCAGTAGGTTTAATCAAACTATGCACTGTACTGCATAGTTTGACCACTGAGCACCTTTATTTTTTGCATGTATAAAACATAGCAGTTATGCATTTGAGATATTCTGCTAGTTGAATTGTACGGGTTTCAGTTGGTAGGAGCTGCTGTATTTGGTGTTTGATGGCATATCGCGAGGATAATCTCAAAGTGCAAGATGGCAACAGCCCTTTAAAGGAGTTTTGCCACAAAGTGAGTTCCTTACCTCTTATCTGCTCAGGAGAGAAGATAAACAAAGCATGCTGAGTCACGGGGAAGAGGGAGGGGGTGAGCAGAGAGGAAGCAGGGAGCGTCTGCAATGTTTACTCAAATAAATACATTACAACCAGTGGATTCTCTATACAGCAGACGGCTTCATACACTGCACTTTTCTCCGGAGCCCCTTGCAAGCTCCTTTATGTTCCCTGTCATCAGAAAAGAAGTGCAAACACGCAAGCGCGGCCAGATCAGCTCCTGTCAGCTCCTGGTCGTGTCTAATGTAAACTTTCAGGAAACTAAGGGGGACTGAGCAATGCTGTAGCTCTCACAGGCTTCACTTTTTGTAATCACATATATTTAGAAAAGTGATTAAATACCCATTTTGGAGGATCCCACGTCAACATTACATTGTGGCAAAACCCCTTTAAGCAGATCCCTGTAAATGCAGCATATTACAACAAAGGCATCTCTAAAGTGCTGTCGGCATCTTGCATGACCACAGCGTTACAGGACAGGATTCCTCACCTGACTTGTCTGACGATAAAGTACAAAACCATGCAGAGACCCAGCAGCCCCAGGAACACTCCAAACACGATACCAAGAGTTTTACCTTAAGGCAGGAGGGGAAAAAATTGCATTATTTTTCAGCCATGAGATGGAGCAGGTGAGCTACAAACAAGTGAGGAGCATCCTTACCAGAAATAACCAAGCTGTAATACATATAGGAGGGTGTTCACACCACGTTTTGTACCGCTTCCCAGCTTTTTGACAAAGTATGTGCTCTTATCAGTGGCTTGCTGCTCCCCACTGACATATGGACAGCTACAGGCACGGTGGGGTTTTGTTCTAGGTGTAGGCAGGGCTGCATTATATTTGTGGACTGTAGGTGACCTGGGCCCCAGGATCGAAGCCATGAGGTCTCAAGGGGATTTGAAAGCCGGGGTGCAAAGTGTCCAAGGAGTCAACGGGTGTGGGACCCCAATTGCATAGACGGCACATTGAAATTTTTCACGTCCCACTTAGCGCGCACCTCTACTCCCCAGACTTCTGGCTTGGTTGATATGACAAATCTCTATCATTCCAGCAGGATGTCTGGGAAGTAGTCACTGTGCACACTCCTTTAATTTACTTTTTATGTCACTTGGTTTTTGGGATGTCGTGCCCTTTTCCGACCCTTTTGATCTCTAGGGGAAAAATATGTGGCCATCAGGTTCCTTTTCCCCCCTGCAATCCCGGATCTCTCCCCAGAGAGTCCAACCTTGTTGAGCTCCTTGTCAGAGCTAATGCCAGGAACAGGTATCGGGTCTCCCCTAGCTTCAGTATAGGCGACCCCTTGTCTCAGGACCCTGCAGGAGCCTTCTGGCCCAGAAGGGACGGGAAAAATGGTTTCAAGAGGGACCTTCTCTTTTTACAGAGGGTGTACGATAGACCACATGTGAACTTTCTATGTGACACTCATGGACATAACTAAAGCCATAGAAATAGGGCCAAGAGGTTGAAGGGCCCCACTCAGGTACAAGAACATTATTCCTTTTTGTAGGGATATGACTGTGTTATTTATACCTTTAAAGGGGTTGTCTCACTACAAAGAATAGCTTTCAGCATGTAGGGAACACTAAATGAAGACGTTTTCCAAATATATTGCTTTGTTCATCTTTTTTTGTTAAGGCGCTACAAGTGATTTTACCACCTTCTGAGGGCTCTCGGGTTTCCCAAGTGACCGACCTGTGTACTTCTCCCCCCCTGCTGTTTGTTCTATCTGATAGCAGGGAGTGATGTCATCACACAGGTCTGGGCTGTGAGTTTGTGTGTTATCTAATCTTTCAGGCAAAAGACAGTAATTACTCTGTTTACATTAGCTCAGTAGCTTCTCCAGACCTCAGAGAAGGTCATGTATTAAATCTAGACTAATAAACAGAGAAGTCTGAATACTCATATGCTATGGAGCTCATATGCTAATTACGGGCAGCTTGAGCAGGAAGTGACAGAGCAAAGCAGCATTATTTCATTCATGCATCCTATGAAACTTTGAGATGAGACAACCCCTTTAATTATTGCTACTAATATTGTTGTTTTAGGCTATGTCTACACAGCTATGTTAAAATGCTGTCCAAAATCCGTCAGCATTTCATCATCGCTGTGCTGCGGTTTTTGATGCTGGTTTGCGCTGGTTTTTGGATTTCCCACCAGCCCAGTACATTGACTGTACTGGAATCTGATGGAAAATAGAGGATGTTTTAAAATCTGGCGGATTTCAATATCAACCAGGAAAAAAATCTGTGCTGTGTAGACTACAGCTCAGACTTTCTATTGCAGTTTATGGGCACTGGTTACAGTTGGCCCCATGGCCCTAAGATGAGATGGGGCCCCACCACATAATGACAATATACTAAGGTTGGCTTTTGGTCGGATATGCGGCGGATTCTAAATCCGACCAAAAGCCAGTGCTATGTAGACGTAGCCTTAGTGTATTGTCATTAGGTGGTGGGGCCCCCATCTCATCTTAAGGCTATAGGGCCCTATGAATTCTAGTTACACCCCTGGTGACATTATTGCACTTTTTAATACCATAGCATGAAAAGAACATGTACCCAAACCTTAAACCATGTGCTTCCTTTACCACATATGCTCCCTTATGTATACAATGTACAGGGGCTAAGATGAATGCCCAACAGTGTTGAGACCATTGTTTAGCGATAGGGTCCCATCTGAAATGAGGTCACCTTGCCGTGGTGGATGGGCTCACACAGTATCATCAACATGTGTGCTAAGAACCTCCAATTGTCATATATATAGTACATATAGAAGTAATGCAATGTAAAATCATTCATATAATCAATGTTTCCTTGCATTTTGCCGTTCTGCTGTGTTTTATTATAAGTTCGCATTGTTAGTGCAGCCATGACAGCATGTAACTGCGCAATTTGATTCATGGTAGGTATTTGTATTCGTAGGTGCTGATCAATTCTCTGTTTTGGAATGTATGTATGGGGGATCGGCTGCCTCCATGTTGGTTGTACACTCTACCAGGTTTTAATCAGAACAGGCTATAACTGGAACCTTTTTGCCATGGTTTGGGCATGAAAAGAGGCGAGTCTGTTTAGAAGAAGGGTCTAACTTGTCGTGAGCAGATGGGCTGACACAGTTTGATCAATTGTGCACTAAGAACTTCAAATTTTCATGTATTTTAGATATTGCAGTAATGCAATCTGAAATAATTCATATATTCGATGTTTTCATAAAAGTAGGTGCTTGCGGTGTGCTGTGTTTTCAATGTGTATATAAGGTTTCCTTTCTGGTTTCGACAGTGGCATCTGTCGCCCATAGACTAACATGGGTTTTATTCATCAGATACTAGTGATTTAAGTATCTATGAAACGTTGGTCTTAGAGGCCCATAGGTGACGGATGCCACTGCAATGATATCTGTTAAATGGATAGGTCATGAGCTACGGTATCAATAGATTTCATGACTTATCTGATAAAGAGATGCCGATGACAGACGCCATACAGTAGCCTCCGTCATCTAAAGGCTACTATGGCATCCGTTTAATGAGTGTTTCGTTTTTTAAGGTATGGAATAGATCAGTGTACCATGCTATCTTATACTCCACTTGTGCAGTATTTTGATGTATACTTACCACACAGAGACCAAAAAGCACCCCATTGATCTCTATATGACAATGGAACTCTATGGAGACATTAAAGGGGTTGTCTCACCAAAACAATTGCTTTTTATGTTAAACATCTTGCAAAAACAAGTCACTTTGCAATATATGTCTATTAATAGTGTCCTACCTATTCTGAGATATCCCCTCTTGTATGGGCTGCATCAGCTCCTCAGGTCGCTATAGCTACATACCTGTTCAATCTCTCATGATAGGCTGCAGCACTGATTACTATAGCTACAGACCTGTTTGATCTCTCAAGAGAGGCTGCCAGCGCTGGTTGCTATAGCTACAGACCTGTTCAATCCATCCTGATAGGCTGCCAGCACTGGTTGCTATAGCTACAGACCTGTTCAATCTCTCATGATAGGCTGCCAGCACTGGTTGCTATAACTACAGACCTGGCTTCTACTGCAGCCTAGTGGATGCCAGTAAACACGCCCCTGAACTCAAAGTGAAACCAAGAAAACACAACAAATCAATGTAGTGAGACAACCCCTTTAAGGGCCTTATGTATGAAACGGTCTAGCAGTAAGACTGTCTTTGTTGCCCACAGCAACCAATCGAGCTCAGCTTTCATTTCATGTAGGAATGAAAACTTAAAAGCTGAGCTCTGGTAACCATGGGCAATAAAGGCAGTCTTTCTGCTAGACGGTTTTCATACATAAGGCCCCCAAGTGTGTATCTTGGGATGGAGAAGCAAAACTTGATATGAATGGGGCCTTATCTGTAAGCACAAAGCCTTCAGGTCACAGGTAGCTGGTGGATAGGAGACCGCAAGATAATAAAGGAATATTACCTGTAGACAATGATGGTCCTGTAAAAAGAAAAAAAAGGACGAGCAGTTAAAATATATAAAGATCCCTATACCTGCTATAGCCAAACATCTGACCCATTACAATTAAGGAAGTCGGCCATGTTGTATCTTGGTCGGAATCGTGGTCTCTTCTATAGCTGGAATGACAGAGGCTGGACCACGGAATACACAAAGGTGTAAGAACGTTAATATCGAACACTGGTGGATTTAAAGAGCCTCAAAACTGGTCGTATGTGGGTTTGTAGATCGGCAGAGATGGAGCTGAAGCCATACAGGATCTTATAATAGCTACATTTACATTTATGAGACTAGATCTGGCCTCACCTTGAAAGTTGTATGACTATCATTGGTGGCTTTGTACAGCTATAGGACCTTTGTATGGCTGGATTTGCAGATATTTTGGACAGTATTGGACCTTGACTTGTATGAGAAGGGAGGGTGGACCTTATCAATGCTATGCGGATGTTGACAGGGATCATGATGGAACTTTCAGGATATTGGATTCAGTCAAGTGAACATAGTTGGATTCAGAACCTGGTTATAGGCCGGGACCATATTATAATTGGGCTGTTGTATGCTGACCCTTATCACTGTTTTAATGGTCCGGATGTTGGATTGGATCATTGGTGTTGAATGGTAATTAGTGTGACCTTTATTGTAACTGATTTAGTAATGGAGGAACCCATTATCTGTTAAATGTTGAGGATACCGTACTCTCTCGTAGCTGGAGTTGTAGGTAGTGTGACCTAAGACCACGATATATAGTCAAATAGTTAGTATGGTTGAAAAAAGACATACCATATTTTTCAGACTATAAGGCCATGTTCACACGGCTTAAACCAGGACGTAATTCGGTCCGTAATTACGCGCCGTACTGCGCCTATTACGGGCTGAAATCCGTCCCAGTCATTACGGTAATCCACAGTTCTCATAGAGAACTATGGATTACGTCTCCTCGCCCTGCTCGGCGAATCCACTGCGGGGGGGAGATAATTGACAGGTCACTTTCTAGCAGCGTATACGCGCCGCTAGTAATGATTGTCTATGGGCTGGTGAAGTGCCGGCCCCCCGCTCCCGCCCCGCGGCGTAATTGCGGGGCGTAATTACGTCCCGCAGTTAAGCCGTGTGAACATAGCCTAAGACGCACTTTTTTCCTCCCAAATTTGGGAGGAAAATGGTGGTACATCTTAAAGTCCGAAAAATACGGTATGTTCGTTAATTTCAACCATGTGTTGGGAAAATGTGGTTGAAGGGAGGGAGATGAGGAGTTTTTTCAGCTTAGTTTCCTCTCCTGATGAAGTCTTGGAACCCATAAGGCAAGAACCAATCTGCCCTAAGAAATATTTCATTTCTGATCCCAGAGTTGCCATCAATGCAGACATGGCCAATTCTAGAATATAATGCGTATACGGCCTACATATGTAATAGTAAGTAATGTCTTCTTGAGGCTTCAGGGTAGCGATATCGCTAAGCTTTCTTTAAAATCCCCTCACCTGTTCCTGCTGTGACCAGCTCCTCGGGAGGCTATTCCACAGATTTACAGTTCTTACAGTGAAGGCTTTTATCCTCTGGAGACTGAATCATTTTTTCTCCAGACAAAGGTAATGTCCCTTTATCTTCTGAGGGGGTTTTACATGAAATAGCTTTTCCCCATACTTTTTGTAGGGGCCATTTATATATATATAAATTAATCCTGTGTCCCCGGAGCAGTCTTTTCTCAAAACTAAATAAGTTTTATTTTTCTAACCTCTCCTCATAACTAAGATGCTCTTTTTCCCTTATTAGTTTGGTTGCTCGTCTTTGCCCACTCACTAGCTCCATTACATCTCTTCTATAAACTGGAGCCCAGAACTGAAGAGCATATTCCCGGTGAGGCTGCACCAATGCTTTATACAGCGGTAATATACATTTGAATGACTTACGGTGGAACCGTCCAACCCTGGCCTTATCTGGATTAGGCATGTTGATTTTCAACGCCTAATCCGTTGGTCTTCAGTAGTTACCAGGCAGTGTATTTTTCTAATCTCCCCATTGACAATACCTGAATGCTTTGCCACTGTGACAGTCAAGAGTAATAACTGCTGGCCGAATGAGCATTGGGTCAACAGCTATTGAAGGTGTTTGCGGACTTTGTAAACAGTCGACTTTGTAGAGAGGGAGGACCCTATTACAGCAGGGGTGTTGGGCATGTTTGACCATGGACCTGTGACTCCAGAAGGGCCTGGAATAGTGTACTCTTACTCACGTATCATAAAGGAGGAATATACAGTGCGCTGGTTCAGTGGCTGAGGATCCCGAACGTTGCTCTGCAGGGCGACTGAGGGAGAGCTGGCTTTGGTAGAATAGAGCATCGTCTGGAGCTTCTCCATCTATGACACAGATAAGAATTAATAGAGATTGTGTAAGAAGACTACAGACTTTAGGGAAAAAAATTGCTAATGGCAGGAAAACCGTCATGCTCCTATTCCTCTACTACCCAAGTCTTGCACCACTGCTGCTCTCAAGTGCCCACTGTCATGTCTCAGCCCTACAATTTGGCATTGCTGTCTATCCTTAGATGCATTGGATCTGGACTTTTAAAGGGCCAGTGCACACTGAGGGCCTGCTTTTCCACCAATGCTGTTAGCTATAGCCAATACTACTACTTCAGCATTTGTTGCCCAAGCAGAAAAGTTCCTTAATTGTGATTCCTCTGATTCAGGTTCTCTGTTCTCTTCATCTACTGCCTGCCCAGACTTATTGCTTGTTTTCCATACTATAAGGGTAAGTTCACACGGCTTATTTTGGGGCGCATTTCGCCACGTATTGCGCGCGTACTGCACTCTAATACAAGCGAAATGCGCCCCAGTCATTACGGTAATCCATGGATGGATTACGCCTCTTCTCCCCGTATTGTACGAGCGGGGAGATAATCGACATGTCATTTATTCATGGCGCTTATGCACCGCGAGCAATGAGTCCATGGGCCGACGGGCTGCCAGCCCCCCTGCATCGTGGGAGTACGAGCTCCCGAACACCCGGCGTAATTGCGGGGCGTACAGTACGCCCCGCAGTTAAGCGGTGTGAACATAGCCTTAGATCTCTGTCTGCCCTGATACTGCTAAATAACGCAAAGTAAAGTTAATGGGAATGCGCTCACCATGCAAGTCCGTGTACGGCTATAGTAGAATGAGACGTCCAGCACTGCCTCTGGCTCTCCTTCGCTCCGGATCCTGACCGCCAGCCACGGCCCCAAAGACAAAATCCAAATTTGTTTTCCTTTTGGATTTTGCCCTGATACTGGCCCATCAACCATGTTGCCTGAGCTGCACCTGCCTTGACCTCTAGTTTTCTTCTACTATACCACGGTTGGGTTTGGCAGCTGTTGCTCTTGGAGACCACTTTGTTGGTCATGACCTAAGGGTTCCCTGTAGCGAAGTCCAGATCCCCTTATAAGGGTTAAAGAGTATCAGCGGACCCTTTCGACTCCACTTTTGAGTTTAGCCATATTACAAATCCAAAGCCGTTTAATAGATTCTTATCTAATACCAGGTGGACCTCATGTCAGTTGCAGAGGTGTAACTTGAAGCTCCGGGGCCCTAGTGCAAAAAGTAAAATTGGCCCCCCCAGCTACAAAGTGCCACTTACAATGCTGGTATCTCCTTATGTGGCAAGGGGGTTTTTGGGCCCCCTCAGGCTGCAGGGCCCGGTAGCGACTGCTACCTCTGCACCCCCTATAGCTATACCCCTGGTCAGTTCTATTGATTGCTGTGGCCACCATAGGTTAGGTTTACATTTACCTGAGTCACTGAGATCTGGACTTTCTTGTAGAACACAGTCCACACCACGCTTTGGTAGCAGGGGGGAGTTGTCAAGGAGCCACCGTACCGGAAATACTGGTCCAGACCCTCGGGAAGCAGTTCTTCAATATTGAAAGATGGAATGGACACACTTTGGTCTGCAGAACAGATATAACTAAGGTTAGTGTTAGTGCAGAGCTGAGGGCCCCTGTGCAAGCACCATAGTGGGGAGCCTCATCATTAGACCATTTGCTCTGGAACCACATGTGGACTACAGAGGGGTCCACATCTTTTGGGGTATCTGTAACTTATACAGGAACCACTAAGTAAGGCCATGTTTGAGATAACAATGCAGAGGAGACACAGTCCCTGTATCCCCTACTCATCACCATATGTCACTGGGTAGACATGAGGAACCATATTTGGGTCTGTTACTTTTCGGTATATGACACAGCCCCAAAGCGTGTTTAGCATACATTGCTTCTCCTATTGACTATTGCTCTGACATTGCTAGGCCCTTTTGAAGAAGAACATGCGACAAAGGCCGTATTGTCAGCTCTTGGTATGTTGAATCAGGAGCAATTATTCACATTGGTTCCTGATCTCCATGGAGCTTGTCCGGTATGTCAATAGGATTGTATGGAGCACAAGGCCCTAGACAGGACAAAATACTTCATAGGGACCACATAGCATGGTTAGATGCCACGGAGGACTACACACAGTCCTCACAGGCTGATGGGGGGGTCTAGTGGGACTTCCATTCTTATGCCACATATAGCAGCAAGTCAGTGAGCCTTATGTATGAAAACGGTCTAGTAGTAAGACTGTCTCTGTTGCCCCTAGCAACCAATCAGAGCTCATAGTAACCAATCAGAGCTCATAGCAACCAATCAGTGCTTATAGCAACCAATCGGAACTCATAGCAACCAATCAGAGCTCAGCTTTTATTTCATATAGTGCTTTGGAAATATAAAAGCTGAACTCTGGTCGCTATGAGCTCTGATTGATTGGTTACTATGAGCTCTGATTGGTTGCTATGGGCTCTGGTTGGTTGCTGTGATTTCTGATTGGTTGCTATGGGCTCTGATTGGTTGTTCTGGGCTCTGATTGGTTGTTCTGAGCTCTGATTGGTTGCTATGAGCGCTGATTGGTTGCTGTGATTTCTGATTGGTTGCTATGGGCTCTGGTCACTCTGGGCTCTGATTGGTCGCTCTGGGCTCTGATTGGTCGCTGTGATTTCTGATTGGTTGCTATGGGCTCTGGTCGCTCTGGGCTCTGATTGGTCGCTATGAGCTCTGATTGGTGGCTCTGAGCTCTGATTGGTGGCTCTGAGCTCTGATTGGTGGCTCTGGGCTCTGATTGGTGGCTCTGGGCTCTGATTGGTGGCTCTGATTGGTGGCTCTGGGCTCTGATTGGTGGCTCTGATTGGTGGCTCTGGGCTCTGATTGGTGGCTCTGGGCTCTGATTGGTGGCTCTGGGCATTGATTGGTGGCTCTGGGCTCTGATTGGTGGCTATGGGCTCTAATTGGTTGCTATGAGCTCTGATTGGTTGCTATGCGCTTACTAATACACAGTTTTCATACATAAGGCCCAATATTTGTAAACTGTAAATGCTGAGTAGAAGTGTTGAAGTCACATCTGGTATCTTCTTACCTGCATAGGCGACCTTATCCAGGTAATTTATTATATTCCCATAGGCTGCATTATCTTCACTTCCTGTCTGTTGAATAGGCCAAAAACAAACAAAAAAAGAAATAATCAATTATCATAGCAATACAAAAATCATAATAAGAAAATTCTCATTGGTTTTCTGCAGTGGAGCGGTCATGATTTGGAAGCTGAGAGCTACTCAAAATGGTTAAAAAGTTGAGTCACCAAGGCTCCAAGCTGGGTCAAGAATTAAGGGACCCAGCATAACAGAGCCAACGTTTGCCATAAAAACGCCCTGGGTGGGTAAAACGAATAGTTCTGGACAGTTCTTGGGCTTGGCTGCCCATTTTGAGAGATACCTGCCTCCAGTGTTGGACTAGGGTGCCTGGAGTCCACCAGTGGAGTTGATTTTTGGGTCCCACCAGTGGAGTTGATTCTTGGGGCCACCAGTGGAGTTGATTTTTGGGTCCCACCCGTGGAGTTGATTTTTGGGTCCCACCAGGGGAGTTTTATTCTTGGGGCCACCAGATGGAGTTGATTTTTGGGCCACCAGTGGGGTTGATTCTTGGGGCCACCATGGAGTTGATTCTGGGGCCACCAGTTGGAGTTGATTCTTGGGGCCACCAGTGGAGTTGATTCTTGGGGCCCACCAGTGGAGATGATTCTTGGGGACAACAGTGGAGATGATTCTTTGGGGACAACAGTGGAGATGATTCTTTGGGGACAACAGTGGAGATGATTTCTTGGGGACAACAGTGGAGATGATTCTTTGGGGACACCAGTGGAGTTGATTCTTGGGGACACCAGTGGAGTTGATTCTTGGGGCCCACCAGTGGAGATGATTCTTTGGGCCCACCAGTGGAGATGATTCTTTGGGCCCACCAGTGGAGATGATTATTTGGGCCCACCAGTGGAGATTATGCTTTGGGCACACCAGGGGAGTTGATTCTTTGGGCCCACCAGGGGAGATGATTCTTGGGGCCCCACCATGGATTGATTCTTGGGGCCCACCAGTGGGGAAAATGATTTTTGGGGCCCACCAGTGGAAATGATTTTTGGGGCCCACCAGTGGAGATGATTTTTGGGGCCCACCAGTGGAGATGATTCTTGGGGCCCACCAGTGCACGCTACCTCTTACTTTCTGCCTTTCTTTCTCTGCATGTCTCCCTTAAAAGTAAGTAGTCCCAGGCCTGTCATGTATAGGGACCCACCAAGCCCAGGGGCCCACCAGGGGATTCCCCTACTCCCCTGTGGGTCAGTGCAGGCCTGCCTACCTCCGAATTCAGAATCCAAGGACCTGTATGTATGAAAATACATCCCCACTTCATACTGCATCCCTTGAATAAAATTTGTTCATATTCTGTGTTATTTTAGGTCTACCACCAGAGCTGCATTCAAAATTCTGCTGCCTTTGGTAACAGACAGCAGAATTTAGCTCCAACTTTCTGTCCGTCATGTGACCTGAGCTCCCACAATGCACTAGTCTCTAGATTTTACCTGTTATAAAAAATTTTTCGATCATATCATTTTGCACCTCTCACCTCTATGAGGATCCCCAGTACCGCCAGTCCGTTTGGCTTGCTCTTGGCTTCATTGATATCTGGAAACTTGTCTGAGTTGTAATGGACGATGTGTAGCTGGAATGTGAAGTAAAGAACAAAAGAAGATAAAAGTAGGATATCATTGCCAAAACCCCTATAAACAATCACTCCCAAAGTGAATCTAGTTGTAGGCTTAAGGTTAATGGGGCCGTCACCAGCGAATGGCTCAAGAACGGTCAAGGTAATGGTACATAACCCCTGAAGCCAGTGTCAGACTGAGGTGCCTGGGGCCACCAGTGGAGTTGATTCTTGGGGCCCACCAGTGGAGTTGATTCACGGGCTCCACCAGTGGAGTTGATTCACGGGCTCCACCAGTGGAGTTGATTCACGGGCTCCACCAGTGGAGTTGATTCACGGGCTCCACCAGTGGAGTTGATTCACAGGCTCCACCAGGGGAGATGATGCTCGGGGATCCCCCAGTGGAGATGATTCTCGGGGGTCCACCAGTGGAGATGATTCTCGGGGTCCCACCAGTGGAGATGATTCTCGGTGGCCCACCAGTGGAGATGATTCTCGGTGGCCCACCAGTGGAGTTGAGTCTCGGTGGCCCACCAGTGGAGTTGTTTCTAGGTGGCCCACCAGTGGAGTTGATTCTCGGTGGCCCACCAGTGGAGTTGATTCTTGGTGGCCCACCAGTGGAGTTGATTCTTGGTGGCCCACCAGCGGAGGTGATTATCGGGGGCCCACCAGTGGAGTTGATTCTCGGGGGCCCACCAGTGGAGTTGATTCTTGGGAGCCTAGCTTTGGAACTAATTCTTGGGGGCCCACCAGTGGAGATGATTCTCGGGGGTCCACCAGTGGAGATGATTCTCGGGGGTCCACCAGTGGAGATGATTCTCGGGTCCCACCAGTGGAGTTGATTCTCGGGTCCCACCAGTGGAGTTGATTCTCGGGTCCCACCAGTGGAGTTGATTCTTGGGGTCCCACCAGTGGAGTGGATTCTCGTGGTTCCACCAGTGGAGTTGATTCTCGGGGGCCCAACAGTGGAGTTGATTCTTGGGAGCCTAGCTTTGGAACTAATTCTTGGGGGCCCACCAGTGGAGTTGATTTCTATGACCCATCCTACAGCTACTGTACATGACTGCATATGACTCCTCCACTCTGCCTCTTTTTCTCCTCTTTTCCTCCTGAGAGGGGCCCACCTTGCCTAGGGGCCAACCAGGCATTTCCCATACTCCCCTGTGATCAGTAGGATCCTGCCTGAAGTCACTGATTTGCTGTAATGGTCAAGGAAGTAAACCAAGACTGGAAGACAACAACAGCTCTCGAACGACGGTAAGTGGCAAGGTGAGTATGAATGTTTTTATTTTATTAGTGCAGGAGTAGTTTAAAATGAAAAGTAGTTTAACAAATTTCCAAGATCCAGAGGCTGAAGATTTGTTTGATCCACCTGCTGGGTTTGTTAAGGTGTGTCATTATAAGCAACCCACTATAAGCTATACACATCAGCAGAACAAATCCTTCTATTGTCCTAGAATCCAAGCTCGAACCTACAATAACACAACAAAAATAAATTCTGTACTGATAATTTTATGATAAATCTTCATCGGGGTCAAAACTTTATCTTCTATGAAGTCCATAACCCCTTGTGTACCTATAGTGGTATATGATAAAATTCTGGCTATCTGGAGCAGCCACTAGGGGGAGCCTACTGTATACAGGTTTATCATTAAAGGGGTATTTCCATCTCAGACACTTATGGCAGATTGACAGGATATGTCATAGATGTCTGATCGGTGCAGGTCCCACCTCAAGGACCCATAGCTATCCCAAGAAAGGGTCTCTATACAATTCTGTGCAATGGCTGAGGATGCACAGCTCTGTCCATTTCATAAAGGATCCCAAGTAAAGCTGAGCAGTCGTGGCCACTTGTCCATTCTAATCAACAGTATAACGGCTTGTTCTCGAGACCCCAAACATGTCACCTGTACCTATCGGACATCTATGGCATATCCTATCATTGGACACACCCCTTTAAGGCCAATCTCCATTTAGTGAAAGCCATCTAGTGCCAGCAGAAAGTGAGAATTTTACTCTATAACTTAAAGGGGTGCTCCCCCAAAATTTAAAAAACGGGGTTTAATATGCTGTAGATTTTGAAAGGTGGCCCCCCCCCCGCCTTTAACCCCCACCCCCGGGGGGGGGGGGGGGGGGGCGGGGGGGGGGGGGGGGGGGGGGGTCTCCCCCAAAGACTTTGATGGCATAACGTGAATATGCTGTCAGATTTTGAAAGGTGCAGATCCCACCCCTGGGACCCGCACTTAGATCCCACCCCTGGGACCCGCGCGCACTTAGATCCCACCCCTGGGACCCACGCGCACTGAGATCTCACCCCTGGGACCCGCGCGCACTGATACCACCCGCCCCCCTTGGATCACCCCTGGGACCGTCGCGCACTGTGCTACCACCCCTGGGACCCACGCGCACTGAGATCTCACCCCTGGGACCCGCGCGCACTGAGATCTCACCCCTGGGACCCGCGCGCACTGAGATCCCACCCCTGGGACCCGCGCGCACTTGGATCCCACCCCTGGGACCCGCGCGCACTTGGATCCCACCCCTGGGACCCGCGCGCACTTGGATCCCACCCCTGGGACCCGCGCGCACTTGGAACCCACCCCCTGGGACCCGCGCGCACTTGGATCCCACCCCTGGGACCCGCGCGCACTTGGATCCCACCCCCTGGGACCCGCGCGCACTTGGATCCCACCCCTGGGACCCGCGCGCACTTGGATCCCACCCCTGGGACCCGCGCGCACTTGGATCCCACCCCTGGGACCCGCGCGCACTTGGATCCCACCCCTGGGACCCGCGCGCACTTGGATCCCACCCCTGGGACCCGCGCGGACGTGGATCCCACCCCTGGGACCCGCGCGCACATGGATCCCACCCCTGGGACCCGCGCGCAACTTGGATCCCACCCCTGGGAACCCGCGCGCACTTGGATCCCACCCCTGGGACCCTCCCGCTCATGGATCCCACCCCGTGGTCGCGAGCGCTCTTGGATCCCACCCCTGGGACCCGCGCGCACTTGGATCCCACCCCTGGGACCCGCGCGCACTTCGATCCACCCTGGACCCGCGCCCTGGGATCCCACCCTGGCCGCGCACTTGGATCCCACCCCTGGGACCCGCGCGCACTTGGATCCCACCCCTGGGACCCGCGCGCACTTGGATCCCACCCCTGGGACCGCGCGCACTTGGATCCCACCCCTGGGACCCGCGCGCACTTGGATCCCACCCCTGGGACCCGCGCGCACTTAGATCCCACCTGGGACCCGCACCTATCTCGGGATGAGCCCTTGAAAGTCTCAGCTCAGAATGGAGAGCCGGCCACGTTTGCTCATGGCTCTCCATTCTGTTCTATAGGAGATCAAAGTACAGCCGCTCCCCTGTCCTCAGAATTCCCATAGAACAGAATGGAGAGCCGTGTGGAAGCGTGACCGGCTCTCCGTTCTGTATAGAGACTTTGTGGGGGCCGGTCCTAAAATAGCAGCAGGACTTAAAGGTGGGACCTGCACCTATCAAAATTTTGTGGCATATCCTAGCGATATACCATCAAAGTCTTTGGTGGAGCACCCCTTTAAGAGAAAGCAGAAGATTTGCAGCTCTGTACCGTTAATAGGGCTATAAAGATGTATTATAAAATAAATCAGCACATGGTGTGGGACCCACAGAGAGTTGGAAAAGTAGGGTACAAGAGATCACAGTATTAGTGATGACAAATAACTAAAGAGCTTGCAAACTATGAAGCAAGCAAAACCAAGGCAAAATGAGAGACGGGGAAATATACGAGAGATAATTCCCAACGTCACATTGATGCGATAGTATAATCCTGTATTACTGGATGTGGAGGGGAAGATTTGCTGACTCCGCTGTCTGAGGTACTGAGTATACTTTCATCTGCGAGCTCATAGCAGTATGAGGCTGCCGGCCGCTGGCAGTAAGCACATTCCTGGAGCCAGAGGAAGAGACCCCGCAGCTTTATAATCCTTATGGGGCTACTGAACTAGAAAATTGACCTGCTATGAAGCAGAGCCGAATAACCTTTTCTATAGAGGAACCGAGAGCGCAGTCAGACAAGACCCTGAATCCTGTGCCCCAAAATAAAATGTATGCATTCACTATTCTGCTGGTGCAGTCACTGTGTACATACATTACTTATCCTGTACTGATCCTGAGTTACATCCTGTATTATCCTCCAGAGCTGCGCTCACTATTCTGCTGGTGCAGTCACTGTACATACATTACTTCTCCTGTACTGATCCTGAGTTACATCCTGTATTATACTCCAGAGCTGCGCTCACTATTCTGCTGGTGCAGTCACTGTGTACATACATTACTTCTCCTGTACTGATCCTGAGTTACATCCTGTATTATCCTCCAGAGCTGCACTCACTATTCTGCTGGTGCAGTCACTGTACATACATTACTTATCCTGTACTGATCCTGAGTTACATCCTGTATTATACTCCAGAGCTGCACTCACTATTCTGCTGGTGCAGTCACTGTACATACATTACTTCTCCTGTACTGATCCTGAGTTACATCCTGTATTATCCTCCAGAGCTGCGCTCACTATTCTGCTGGTGCAGTCATTGTGTACATTACATTACTTATCCTGTACTGATCCTGAGTTACATCCTGTATTATACTCCAGAGCTGCGCTCACTATTCTGCTGGTGCAGTCACTGTACATACATTACTTCTCCTGTACTGATCCTGAGTTACATCCTGTATTATCCTCCAGAGCTGCACTCACTATTCTGCTGGTGCAGTCACTGTGTACAAAATATTACTTATCCTGTACTGATCCTGAGTTACATCCTGTATTATCCTCCAGAGCTGCACTCACTATTCTGTGGTGCAGTCACTGTACATATATCCTGTACTGATCCTATACTACATCCTGTATAATCCTCCAGAGCTGCACTCACTATTCTGCTGGTGCAGTCACATCCTGAGTTACATCCTGTATTATACTCCAGAGCTGCACTCACTATTCTGCTGGTGCAGTCACTGTACATACATTACTTATCCTGTACTGATCCTGAGTTACATCCTGTATTATCCTTCAGAGCTGCACTCACTATTCTGCTGGTGCAGTCACTGTGTACATACATTACTTATCCTGTACTGATCCTGAGTTACATCCTGTATTATCCTCCAGAGCTGCACTCACTATTCTGCTGGTGCAGTCACTGTGTACATACATTACTTATCCTGTACTAATCCTGAGTTACATACTGAATTATACTCCAGAGCTGCACTCACTATTCTGCTGGTGCAGTCACTGTACATACATTACTTATCCTGTACTGATCCTGAGTTACATCCTGTATTATCCTCCAGAGCTTTACTCACTATTCTGCTGGTGCAGTCACTGTGTGCATACATTACTTATCCTGTACTGATCCTGAGTTACATCCTGTATTATCCTCCAGAGCTGCACTCACTATTCTGCTGGTGCAGTCACTGTACATACATTACTTATCCTGTACTGATCCTGAGTTACATCCTGTATTATGCTCCAGAGCTGCACTCACTATTCTGCTGGTGCAGTCACTGTACATACATTACTTATCCTGTACTGATCCTGAGTTACATCCTGTATTATCCTCCAGAGCCGCACTCACTATTCTGCTCCCATCACCTGGAACATCCTACACTCACCCTTGCTGGTCAGCGACTAAGCAGATGCACTGATACCTCAACTATAACAAACTTCTCCTGTCTTCCAGTCATCTTGTGTCCATGGCCTTGATGATCCATCACCACCGCACTGGATATGTCTTCAGGTAACGGTACCACAGACGTGAACTCCAAATGGATAGAGGTGAGCTAATGACCCTTAGTCTTCACCCCCAAAAAACTACTCTTATTCATATCTATAGCTTCATCCACAATATTTTTGTTACAGGGTACGGTGCAGACACTTCACAGGAAAACAGACAAGGTTGCAAGTCCAGAAGAAGATGGGGGATGCTCTGCTGTGCTCAGAACATTGCTCATTCCTGGTGTTCATGGACCTTCCCCGTTACTGTGACATTTTCCTTGTTGGTAGATCGGGAGTGGAGCTTATTCTATTTCTCCGTAATTTATTCCACGTTCCCGGACGCGGGCGCACGGTTGTTGTTGTGATCACTTTATTCTATGTTTAAAGGGGTGCTCCGAGATTTTTAAAAACCAGTCTGTCTGTCGGGGTATGATCAAAACTAAAAAAAAAAAGCTGCATACTTACCTCCCGGACAACTCCGTTCAGCAGCGGCGCACGTCCCATTCAATCCGGTAGAGGAAGTGACCAGTCATTGCTCACATGACAGGTGCAGCCAATCACAGGCCACAGCGATCACGTGACATCATGGTTTGTGATTGGCTGTACCTGTCACGTGAACAATGAACGGTTCACTGCTCCTACCGGGTTGAATGGGACGGGCGTTGTGGCTAAACGGAGGTGTCCGGGAGGTAAGTATGAACCTTTCCTTCTATTTTTGATCATGCCCCGAAAGACAGACAAGCTTTAGGGTAAGTTCACACGGTGCATTACGGCGTGTACCTATGCGTGCCGCAATACGCTTGCTGTTGAAAGTACGCACTAGGCCAGCGGGTACTTTCAACAGCGCTCCGGACCGGCTCCTATTCTCTGACTTCTTTTTACAGGCGCGTACTGTGTGCCATTGAATACGCCGGCTTCTCATAGGACTCAGTAAGTGCTATGGTTGTACCATACTTGCGGGCCCTACGGCACATTGCAGTGCAATTAGGCACCAAAGTACTCCCCGCAAATACGTCGTGTGGACATACCCTTAAAGGGGTTGTCTAACTACATTGATTCATCTTACATCAGTCCTGTTTTCTTGGTTTCATTTTGAATTTAGGGGCGTGTTTACTGGCTTCTATTAGACTGCAGTAGAAGCCAGGTCTGTAGCTATAGCAACCAGTGCTGGCAGCCTATCAGGATAGATCAAACAGGTCTGTAGCTATAGCAACCACTGCTGACAGCCTATCAAGATAGATCAAATAGGTCTGTAGCTATAGCAGCCAGTGCTGGCAGCCTATCATGAGAGATTGAACAGGTCTGGCAGCCTATCAAGATAGATCAAATAGGTCTGTAGCTATAGCAACCAGTGCTGGCAGCCTATCATGAGAGATTGAACAGGTCTGTAGCTATAGTGACAAGAGGGGATATCTAGGAATAGGTAGGACACTGGGAATGGACACATAGTGCAAAGTGACTTGTTTTTGCAAGATCTTTAACATAAAAAGCAGCAATCCTTGTAGTGAGACAACCCCTTTAAAGATATTATCTGGCCACATGTTCGGAATCAACTGTCCTATACTTTCTTATGTCATATGTTGGTTACATTGATCTTCTGTTGTTGTTATATCAAAAGTTTCTGACTGATACTGCACTGACTTTTCTGTATTCTGGTCAAAAATTGTTAGATGTATTTTTTGTGACCCTGCTTATTATTATTTTTCATTGATTTGAGAATAAAATTGATTTGATTTAAAAGAAAAAAAGAGAACATTGCTTATTATTTTTGGTGAGTTCATGAACATAATGTAAAAGCTGGTCCCAGGATTAGGAAAACAGCGCCACACCTGAGGACAGGTTGTTTATAGTATTGCAGTTCAGCCTCATTAACTATAAAGGGGAATTTCCACCATAGAGTTTGATGGCATATTGATAGGATAGGCCATCATACTCTGATAGGTGTGGTTACCACCTCTGGGATCAGCACCTGTCTTGGGAACGGGGCTCAGAATGGAGAAACGGTGGCGCTTGCACACTACACTCTTTTCTCTTCTATGGGAGTTCCCAGTACAGAGGAGCACTGTGTTCTCCATTCTCCTCTATGGGAGTTCCCGGTACAGGGAAGCACTGTGTTCTCCATTCTGTTCTATGGGAGTTCCCAGTACAGGGGAGCGCTGTGTTCTCCATTCTGTTCTATGGGAGTTCCCAGTACAGGAAGCGCTGTGTTCTCTTCATTCTGTTCTGTTCACCCAGTACAGAGGAGCGCTGTGTTCTCCATTCTGTTATATGGGTGTTCCCAGTACAGGAGAGCGCTGTGTTCTCCATTCTGTTATATGCGAGTTCCCAGTACAGGAAGCGCTGTGTTCTCTCCATTCTGTCCTATGGGAGTTCCCAGTACAGGGGGAGCGCTGTGTTCTACATTCTCTTATTTGGGAGTTCCCAGTACAGGTGAGCGGTGTGTTCTCCATTCTGTTCTATACGAGTTCCCAGTACAGGGGAGCGCTGTGTTCTCCATTCTGTTCTATGCGAGTTCCCAGTACAGGAAGCGCTGTGTTCTCTCCATTCTGTTCTGTTCACCCAGTACAGAGGAGAATGGAGAGAATACAGTGCTTCCTTGTACTGGGAACTCCCATAGAGGAGATTGAAGAACACAGCGCTCCCCTGTACTGGGAACTCCCATAGAACAGAATGAAGAACACAGTGCTCCCCTGTAGTGGGAACTCCTATAGAACAGAATGGAGAACACAGTGCTCCCCTGTACTGGGAACTCCCATAGAACAGAATGGAGAGAACACAGCGCTCCCCTGTACTGGGAACTCCCATAGAACAGAATGGAGAACACAGCGCTCCCCTCCCATAGAACAGAGTAGAGCATTATGTGCAAGCAAGACCAGCTCTCCATTCTGAGCCAAAAGTTTTGGGGGGCCCCGTTCCCGAAATAAATGCAGGTCCCAGAGTTGGCGCCTGCAGCTTTCAGACTTTGATGACATATCTTATCAAAGTGCATGGTTGGAACACCCCTTTAATAAACTGAGCTGCAATTCCATATACAATCTGTGGTCACAAGTAGCTCTGTTTTTGGAAGAAGCTGCCATATTGTGCTAATTCTTCAAACCCTTTAGGATTTTACACAAGTACTGTAAATCATAATCGGCTTTTTGACTGAAATAAACTTTTTCTCCAATCTTTATAACTTATGCACTGAGTAGCACTGATGCCTTTACAATGTAGCCTTCATGTAAGCACTTCATAGTCTAAATCCTGGCTGACTGGTGCTGTTGGCAGGGATGATGGGATAAACATTTCCTGCAAAGATTTAGTTACTGCTGCAAACCGTGTGATAAGATTATAAGCTTCAACACAACACTGGTGGCCCTGACATTCTGGTATCACTACCCAGAATTCAAAGGGGGAAAATTAATCCTTCACCTTTCAATTCTGCGTAATAAGATGGTTATTGCGAAACGAGAGGAAAATACCAGTTATATCAGCCGAGCCCCCAATATATGACTTGTATTCCTATTCTTTATCCTCTATTAGAAAAATGGGTCAATAGGGGCAGTATTATAGGAGTTATATTCTTGTACATATGGAGCAGTATTATAGGAGTTATATTCTTGTACATAGGGGGCAGTATTATAGTAGTTATATTCTTGTACATAGAGGGCAGTATTATAGGAGTTATATTCTTGTACATAGAGGCAGTATTATAGGGTTATATTCTTGTACATAGGGCATATTTAGGATTATAATTTTTGACATAGGGCAGTATTATGTAGTTATATTCTTGTACAAAGAGGCGTATTAATTTTGTTATATTTTGTAATAGGGCGAAAAAATTTTAGGAGTTATTTCTTGTACATGGGCAGTCTTTTTTGTTATATTTTTGTCATGGGGGGAGATTATAGGAGTTATATTTTTGTAATAGGGGGCGTATTATTGTAGTTATTTTCTTGTACATATGGGGAGTATTATAGTAGTTTTATTTTCTAATAGGGCGTATTATGTGTTATATTTTTGTACATGGGGGAGTATTATAGCATTATATTCTTTTCATAGGGGGCATATTTAGTAGTTATTTCTTGTACATGGAACAGTATTATAGTGTTTTTTCTTGTAATAGGAGCAGTTTATAGTAGTTATATTCTTGTACATAGGAGGCGTATTTGTGTTATATTCTTGTACATGGGGCGATTATGTAGTTTTTTTCTTGTACTTTGGGGGCGTATTATGTGTTTATATTTTTTGTACTAGGGGGCGGTATTTTTAGTAGTTTTATTTTGTCATGGGGGCAGATTTTAGTAGTTATATTTTTGTAAAGGGAGCAGTATTAAAGTTTGTTATATTCTTGTTCATAGGGCGATTATAGTAGTTATTTCTTTTACATGGGGGGGGTATTATAGGAGTTTATTTTTGTCTGGGGCCCGTATTCTAGGAGTTATATTCTTGTACATTGGGGGAGTATTATAGGGGTTTTTATTGTATAGGGAGCAGTTTATAGTAGTTTATTCTTGTCTATGATCGTATTATAGTAGTTATATTCCTGTACTTTGGGGGCAGTGTTATAGTAGTTATATTCTTGTACATAGAGGGGCAGTATTATAGTAGTTATATTCCTGTACATAGGAGCAGTATTATAGTAGTAGTTATATTCTTGTACATAGGGGCAGTATTATAGTAGCAGTTATATTCTTGTACATAGGGGGCAGTATTATAGTACCTATATTCTTGTACATAGGAGCAGTATTATAGTAGTTATATTCTTGTACATAGGGGCAGTATTATTGTAGTTATATTCTTGTACATAGGGGCAGTATTATAGTAGTAGTTATAGTCTTGTACATAGGAGCAGTATTATAGTGGTTATATTTTGTACATTAGGGAGTAGTTATAGTTATATGGTCTAGGGGGCAGTATTATAGAATTTATATTCTTGTACATAGGCAGTACTATAGTAGTTATATTCTTATACATAGGAGCAGTATTATAGCAGTTATATTCTTGTACATAGGAGGCAGTATTATAGTAGTTATAGTCTTGTACATACGGAGCAGTATTATAATAGTTATATTCTTGTACTTAGGGGGAAGTATTATAGTAATTATATTCTTGTACGTAAGAGGCAGTAATTTTATAGTAGTTACAGTTGTGTCCACATGAGGCAGTATACAATCTTACCTCTGCAGGAGAAATTTTCCCATCCAGTTGGTGCTCAGACCCTTCTGCATTAGACGTGCTTCCCCAATGTAGATGAAGTTGGACAGTTGTAAATTATTTGGGAGTCCATGGAGACGCATAGATGGCGGCAAAGAGAGCTTCACTAGAGTAAACATGAGCAAACGTGTTAATTACTTGCCTATTATTTTAACTAGAACTTTGGTCCATAAATCATCTATGGGGAGAGTCCAGCTGTCTCTTTAAAATTCTCTGCCCATCTTTATCATCATGTAGCCCAGTATTTCTAAGGACACCTCTGTCTCACAATCTCTTCTCTCTACATCTCACCAATAGAAGGCTTAGGCTAAATATCTGTTAAATAGGTGACCTCTAGGGACCTATGTTTAGGGACTGGTCACAAGGGCAGTGACAAGATGTGACTTTAAACCTTCGTAATGTGCATGAATTACCATAGAGCATTGTCTAATTCTCTCCGTGAGTAGGAGGACTACTCCCATACTGTGTTGTTCCAGCCACACGTGCTGTCCATTGGGACAAGGAGTGGTCTTCATAAAGTTGTAGGTTCTCCACTAAAATGTAAATATTCCAATAAGTTTGAGGGAAAAGAATTAAGACACCAGCATCACCTATTGGAAGAAGTATCATGTTTCAAGACTTGAGACTATTTGCATTTTTTAAATTTTGGTGAAGCAGTGTTCCTCAACTCCAGTCCTCGAGGCCCACCAACAGGTCATGTTTTCAGGATCTCCCACAAACTGCACTGACAATAATTATATCCCCTGTGCAATGCTGAGGAAAGCCAGAAAACATGAGCTGTTGGTGGGACTTGGGGGCTGGAGTTGGGAACCTCTGGTGAAGCATTCATGGTTTGGCTCCACACTGATATGAAACACCTATCAAATAACCAGGGCTATATACCAAATATATCCTGAGTAAAACTGGGAATATTAGCATAAACACCTATCAAACAAAGTGTTACCCTTCATTGAGATATTAATCAACTTTATTGAAGAAATACGAAAACATACAAAATTACAATAAAAAACAAGTAAAAAGGTGACAATGGAACTACACATACAACGTGTCCTACTAACTACCTTCACATCACAAATGAAGTCAAATATGAAAGGCGGATAACCCCACAATGGTAACTATACATATATCATTATCAACCATTTGGTAAACAATCTGTAAATAATATATACCCGACCTTAAATAGAAGACGTCACAATAGTATTAATATCCCGTATTGGGCAGATGGAAAGGTGCGCGTGTCCTACACCTTTCCATCTGCCCCAGCTCTGAGGACAACCTAATTTTAGAGCTCTTTGGTTGACAGTGGCGCATATCACCCAGCGGATAACGGATTTCCCCAAGCTCCAGCAATAGAGATCACTTGTTCCAGAACCAGTGCCTTCTGTCCCGGAAGAGGACGGGAATAAGGTTGAGAGGGGGCTTGCAACAGACCACATTCTTGTTCACTTTATCTTTGGATTTGAGTGGAGAAGACATAGATGATGAGATAACTGGACATAACCAGACTATGACCACTGGGCCTATTCTAGGTTGGCCAACCCTGGAACTTGACAGGATTTGTTTCCAACCGCACACATGACATTCATTGACTTCATGGAGTGATCTATATGAAGCTGGATAATAAGCTGGGACTCCACCACCACCTATCAGAAGTAGAGTCAGGTTTCAAGGCTCTTTACTGGTTTAGATGTGATTTTAAGGAATATTACTTCCAATAGGTGGGGCTGGAGTCCTAGCACACTCCCCCTAATTTGAATATTATAACTTTAATGGCATAATCAAGGCTTATAAGTCTAAACACCCTCTCCCTAGCGAGGAACGCTACTAGGTTATCTTTAAGCAATCCATAACAAAACAAGTATATCAGATCTAGTTGGAGTCAATGGCCCCAATACAAACATAAGTAATGAGCAAAAGTAAGAGGACTCATGTTATGCATCTCACTGCCTTTGTGCATGCATAATGTGCATGAATTTGCATAATGCATTGCCTGAAGCTCCCTAATAGTGACGCATATCCAGCTCGCCTTAAGTTAAGTAGTAGTTCCCCCCTGAAGCTATCCCTGTATGCGCAGCCTAGTTTACATATTTCGATGGTTTATTATGTTATATGAAGATCAGGTGATTATTCTACACCTGAATATGAACCTGTTTTATGCGTCAGTCTATAATATTGTTACATACAGAATTTGTGGTGGTGGAGTTTCCTTAAAATTAGCCGAACTGTGCTTTTAAGTTTTATCAGTTTTCAAGACCCTTAATTGGGTTAGATGTAACTTTATGGAGCGTAGCTTCAAATAGGTTATACAAAATGTTTGATTTGCGCTGTAATTTTCAGTATTTCTTCCATCCACAAATGACTGTGATCAGCTCTTTTCATGAAGAAACATATGTACTGAGAAAAAGTAGCAGTACTGATGAGTAATCAGTATTCACAATTTTTTTTTTGTAACCCTACCCACTAATTTGCATAAATTCCCACAATGCTTTGCCTGACGCGTCCCTGAGTACACGGCCTACTAACAACGCACCCTAGATTCAGCTCGCCGTAAATTAAGTAGCTGCTCTGCTGAGGGTATGTTCTGTATGAGGCAAGTATATTGTCATCTGAGAGCTGTTTTATCTATTTAGTAATTAGGGTAAAAATTTATTTTATTGTTTTAAAATGCTCTCATTAGATTTTGGGTTATACAAGAGATACATTTTTGTTTCCTTCTAATATATTTAAGGTGGGTTTATTTGACTGAGAATCTTGTAGATATTGTTTTATACTGAGCAATGCGAATACTTCTATATTCACCAAATAGTAGATATTTGGTCTGTTTTATATTGAACATTTTAAAAAAAAATGTATTAGGATTTTTTTTTCCATCAACATTTGATCATCAGATTCATGAACGAAACTACGAAGTTGGAAGTTCTCCTTAAGAAAAAATATATATTGAGAGGAAGTCGCAGAACTCATATAATGCACTTTATGCAGTGTTTTTAAAATGTTAACTCCACCCCCTAATTTGCATATTTACCCACAATGCTTTGCCTGAAGCGTCCCTGAGTATGTGGCCTACTAACAACGCACCCTAGATTCAGCTCGCCGTAAGTTAAGTAGCTGTTCTGCTGAGGGTCTGTTCTGTATGAGGCAGGTATAATGTCATTTGAGAGCTTGTTTAATAATTAGGGTAAACATTTATTTTATAGGTTTAAACATTCTTCACTTTCATATATGTTTAATGCTCTCATTAGATTTTGTTTAATGCAAGAGAAAATTTTTAGTTTTCCTTCTAATATATTTAAGGTGGATTTATTTGAATGAGAATCTTGTAGGTATTGTTTAATACTGATCAATGTGGATACTTCTATATTCACCAAATAGTAGACACTTGGTCTTTTTTATGTTGATCATTTTAAAAAATGCATTAGGTTTTTTTTTTCCATCCACATTTAACCATTCTCAGATTCATTTAAGAAACTACGAAGTTGAAAGTTCTCTTCAAGAAAAAATATATATATTGAGAGGAAGTTGCAGAACTCATACAATGTACTTTATTCAGTGTTTAAATTTTTGTAACTCCACCCCAGAATTTGCATATTATCCCACAATGCTTTGCCTGACGTGTTCCCGAGTATGCGGCCTACTATCAACACACCCTAGATTCAGCTCGCCTTAAGTGAAGTAGCTGTTCCCCTGAGGGTATGTTCTGTATGAGGCATGTATGCTGTCAATAGAGAGCTTATTTAATAATCCTGGTTAAATTTTATTTTTATTATTTTGCTTGAGACGTTCTATTAGATGCTGGTCAGTCCAAGAGAAATTTTTGTTCCTTTCAAATATATTTAAGGTGATTACTATAACGTTATCTTCAAATGAGTTCATTGCTTTGCTATGACAGGGATTATCTTGTTCGTAGTGATGAGAATACTTGAATATGCACCAGGTGGTAGATATTTGGTCTGGTTTTTTGTCACTTAACTTTATTAGGATTTCTTTCATCCACATTTGACCATTATCAGATTCATGAAAGCAACTACGAAGTTGGAAGTTCTCTTCAAGAAGAAACATGTATACTAAGAGGAAGTCGCAGAACTCATGTAATGCACTTTAGCCATATATATATATAGATAGATACATAGATATGCCCTGCCCCCTAATTTGCATATTTCCTCCATAATGCATTGCCAGTAATTCGCCATAAGTTAAAGGACTGATGGTTCGAACTACTTCATTGGTAGGAGCTATGATTCGGATGTTGAGTAGCTTCTGCACTCTTTAGGGCTACGAGGGTTAGCACAGGTCTGCTGACTGATCAAGGCCTCGAGCCCCTGCTATATGCAGTGGCACAGCGGCCGATCACGGTCAGCAGCACCAGGTCTGCTTGCTGATCACGCCCTCGTGCCACTGCTATATGCTGTGGAGGAGCGGCCGATCAGAGTCAGCAAGACTTGCTGACTGGCTAAAACCCTCACTACCTGCTGTTAGTGGGTATAAAGAGGGTACATGCAATCAGCGGTGCTATACCCTTATAACCAAACATAATTACAACATTGGTGTTTAAAAACAGTATAATAAAGAATCTTACTTTTGAATACAAATATGTAAATTGGGTTTTACTTTTAATAAAGCTCCACCCATCTCATTAGCATGCATTTGCATACCATATTTCACATTTTTTGGGCTAGTTAGTGGTTTTTGGGTCATTCTGGCCCACACTACATAACTTAAAGCGACTTTTAGAGTCGTGAAG
This sequence comes from Phyllomedusa bahiana, assembly GCA_025379985.1. Taxonomy (NCBI): domain Eukaryota; kingdom Metazoa; phylum Chordata; class Amphibia; order Anura; family Hylidae; genus Phyllomedusa; species Phyllomedusa bahiana. The sequence goes on from JAODAL010000878.1 coordinate 228,645, forward strand.
CAATGCATTATGGGTAATTATGCAAATGAGACAATTCCTATTGGATAAAAGCCTAATTTATGTAAAAATGTATGCATGATTCCCATAATGCATTGTGCAGCGCACTACAAAAAAAGTCGCCTCAAGTTAAAGTAGGAGTGGGCGTAAGTACTCATGTAAGTATAACGCTTGTTCTGATGTAGAGTGACGACTGCACTCATTGGGCTGCTGCCATTGTGCAAGACCTGCAGGGCGGCAGAGAAGCCAAGGCTGATTCTGCCATTGCACAGCTCCTGCAGAGCGGCAGCAAAGCCTAGGCTCTTTCTGCCATTGCACAGCTCCTGCAGGGCGACAGAGAAGCCAAGGCTGATTCTGCCATTGCACAGCTCCTGCAGGGCGACAGAGAAGCCAAGGCTGATTCTGCCATTGCACAGCTCCTGCAGGGCGACAGAGAAGCCAAGGCTCCTTCTGCCATTGCACAGCTCCTGCAGAGCGGCAGAGAAGCCAGGGCTCCCTTTGCCATTGCACAGCTTCTGCAGAGAAGCCAAGGCTCCTTCTGCCATTGCACAGCTCCTGCAGAGCGGCAGAGAAGCCAGGGCTGATTCTGCCATTGCACAGCTCCTGCAGAGCGACAGCGAAGCCAAGGCTCCTTCTGCCATTGCACAGCTCCTGCAGAGCGGCATAGAAGCCAAGGCTGATTCTGCCATTGTGCAAAGCCTGCAGTGCGGCAGAGAAGCCAAGGCTGATTCTGCCATTGTGCAAGCTCTGTAGGGTGCAGAAGCGAAGCCAAGGCTGATTCTGCCATTGTGCACAGCTCCTGCAGAGCGGCATAGAAGCCAAGGCTGATTCTGCCATTGTGCAAAGCCTGTAGGGTGGCAGAGAAGCCAAGGCTGATTCTGCCATTGTGCAAAGCCTGTAGGGTGGCAGAGAAGCCAAGGCTGATTCTGCCATTGTGCAAAGCCTGCAGCGCGGCAGAGAAGCCAAGGCTGATTCTGCAAAGCCTGTAGGGTGGCAGAGAAGCCAAAGCTGATTCTGCCATGCACAGCTCCTGCAGCGAAGTCAAGGCTCCTTCTGCCTTTGCGCAAGGCCTGCATCTCAGCTTAGAAGCCAAGGTTCCTCCTGCTCTTTGCAGGGCGGCAGAGAACCAAAGGTTTCTTTTGCCCTTGCGTAAGGTCTGCAGGGTAGCAGAGAAGCTAAAGCTCCTTCTGCTCTTGTGCAAGACCTGAAGGGCAACAGAGAAGCCAAGGATTCTAGTACCATTGCACAAAGTTTGCAGAACTGCAGTGAAACCAAAGCTAAATGCACTGCACAAGCTCCGCAATGACCTACTGGGTTGCTACTGCCAATCTGCTGCCCATTTTATATAACTGGTTACACAACCAGTATCAGATAGAACTCTGATTATGGATGTTTAACCAGTTATCTCTGGTCTCTGCTCCATACCTTTTTGTGAAAAAGGTTCACTACGGGTGAAATCCTATCATCCAGCTCGTTATTTCCCTGTAAGAAATCAGTAACAATATAAAAACATGCCTCAATTTTCTTGCTACAGATCACCAATACAAAAAGCTACACATTTTGCTGCCATTGAACCCATAGCTTATATCTATTGCACAAAACCTACAGGCTGGCAATGAAGCCAAGGTTTACTGCTATTGTACAAGGCCTCCAGGATCACCGTGAACCCAGGGCTGCTGCCATTGCCCAAGCTCCACACAGGAGCCTGAGCAATTGCTACCACTGTGAGGCTAAGGTTATGTTCACACGGTGTGTTGAGCCCGTGTGAACATATGTTTTTAGATACGCGTTTTGGATCCATCTATCGGACCCTAACAGACCCAAACACGCATCTAATAATGTTGCAATGTGATTTTACATTGCTTTTACTTTGAAAGACGCATCGGCGTTCACACGAGTGATCGCCAATACGGGTCTCACTCAGTCTTTCGGATCCATTCCAAGAATTAACATGTCAATTCTTGATCCGAAAGACGCAGCAGGAGCCGTATTATAAAACTATAGGGTGCATCCAGCACGCATCCAAACACGCAGATGCGTCTTGGATCCAATCGACGCTGCATTTTTGGATGCAATTTTCGGATCCAAAAACGCTGTGTGAACCCCCCTAGCAACCAGAAAAGGAGCCTGGGCTGCTGCAACTGTGGTGCCAGTTGTGCTCCATGGCCTCTGTTGATTCTTCAGTAGAGGAACTTTGATCATTTCTTCTACTAAATACTTGTAAGATACTAAGAATATAATTGGTAAAACATTCTATAACCCTGCAAAAAATTATTGGTACAACTTCTTCCCTGCTGCTCCCATCCCCACGGCCACGTTAACCACGATATCTAAAGCTATGTTCACACGGCTTAAATTTGGACGTATTTCGGGCCGTATTTAGCGCCGTACTGCGCTAAATACGGGGTGAGATACTTCCCAGTCATTACGGTAATCCACAGTTCTCATAGAGAACTATGGATTACGCCTCCTCTCCCCGCTCGTGCAATATGCCGTAGGGGGAGATAAGTTACATGTCAATTACTAGTGACGAATACGCGCTGCTAGTAATGAATGTCTATGGGGCCGGCGAGCTGCCGCCATCCCCCCTCCTCCCCCGCAGGAGCTTGCGCGAGCTCCCAAACTCTGGCGTAATTATGAACATAGCCTAACTTACCCTGTTTCCCCGAAAATAAGACAGTGTCTTATATTAATTTTTGCTCCTATAGACGAGCTAAGACTTAATTTTTAGGGGATGTTTTTTGTCTATGGACAATAATTCACATTTATTGTTGAACAAAACATCAACCTGTATTAATCTACTGTAGTGATTTCATCACAAACATCAGCAGAAGCAGCCAAACTCTGAACTGCATCAAAAAAATGCACTAGGTCTTATTTTCGGGGGAACAGGGTAACGCCCATGACCGGAGTTATCTTATTTCCTGGCTGCTGCAGGAAGGTGTGCCTGAGCCCGCTCCATACCCCCTTGTACCTCTTTTGGCTCTGGCATGAGTTGGCGCCCTATTTGATCGCCCACCTCCGTCTACTTATCGTTAGATTTTGGGTTTTTTTTCCCACGCCTCACACAATGACGTCATCTAAATTTCCCCGATAGATTTCTATCCTCATTTGTTTCTTCCACCTTTCTCCTATGTTATCAGCAGCCCTGCCTGCGCATCTTTACCCAGCCCCCCTATTCCCTATGGGAAAGCTTCTCATCCTCGCCCTTTACACCCTGACTCGATAGCACTTTTAATCGCCCGCACTTCCAGCTCCCCTGCCACACACTATTCTGTCTCTTACAAAGTGACGATTGTCTCTGTGGAAGCATCTCCTGACAGAGCCTCCCGTCTCGGCTCCCTCCTCCAGGATCTAGGCCAGCAAAGCCTTTGTCCTCCTTCCCCCTTTGCCCAGATCAACCAACGAGCTCCGTCCCCATCCTCACAGATCTCTGATGACTTAATTATGACCTTCACACACCCCGTCCTGTCATCAGAGAGGTAGTAGACAGGGGGAACATCCACAGGGTCCATCTCATGCACTCAGCCTGACCCCTTCGAATTACCACCTGACCCAGGCATCTATCAGCACCTGTCAACGCCTCATCTATCCAAACAGCCCCGCCAGTAACAAGCTTCTATTTATATGGACACATGGGAGCTGCAAACAATACAAGGCATTACCTTAGGGTGCTTTCACACGGTGCGTTGTTGATGCGTTTTTTAAATGTGCAGCAATTAATGCTGTATGTTGCTGCACAAAAATTGCTGCAAAAATTGTGGTAAAATCGTGATTTTTGCCGCGATTTTTGTGCAGCAATGTACAGCATCAATTGCTGTGCGTTCCTGCACAAAAAAAAGCATTGAAAAAATGCACCGTGTGAAAGCACCCTTACTGAAAGCCGACCTTACACGTTGCGATAAACTGCAAAGGGACAAGTACATGGAGCAGAAAACTTTATTTCAAGAATAATAGAGAGCACTGACAAAAAAATTAGTAGGTAGACATCGTACAGGACACATCATATAGAGCAGGAAACAGCGCTTCATATATAGATATATATACACACACACACACACATATAGGTTTATGTATAATCAGTCATACTAGATCATAGGTGTCAAACTGCGGCCCTCCAGCTGTTGGGAAACTACAACTTCCATCATGCATTTGTATAATCTATAACAGTGGGCATGATGGGAGTTGTAGTTACTCAACAGCTGGAGGGCCGCAGTTTGACACCCCTAACTAGATCATATATTATATATAATACAAGAGGCATAGAAAGGGAGAAAAAAGTAATACATTGCTTATCACAGACATTATAACATAGCATTATTGGCCCTTATGTATGAAAATTGTCTAGTAGTAAGACTGTCCTTGTTGCCCATCGCAACCAATCAGAGCTCATAGCAACCAATCAGAGCCCAGAGCAACCAATCAGAGCTCAGCTTTCATTTTTAAAGATCATTACATGAAATAAAAGCTGATCTCTGATTGGTTGCGATGGGCTCTGATTGGTTGCTATGGGCAACAAGGACAGTCTTACTACTAGACAATTTTCATACAGAAGGCCCTTTGTATGCATTGTGTATACAAAAAACTTGTTACAGGCAGTCCCAGACTTACAACGCTCTGAAATACTTCTGTCCCCAAGTTACAAACAGAGACTAATAGGGCATGCTGGCACTTGTAGTTCCATGTTCCACAGCAGATAGTAGCTGTGGAACGACAAGTGCCAGCATGCCGCAGCAGCACATGAGGTGAAAATTAGGCGAAATCTTCTAAACAGGGACACAGACAGCAAAACAAATGTGAAAAAAAAACAAAAAAAAACTATTGTGCTGGAGTGTGTGCATTGTGTATACAAAACACTTGGTCCAGGCAGTCCCAGACTTACATTGTTCTGACTTACTTCTGTCCCCTAGTTGCAAACGGAGACTTATGGGGCATGCTGGCACTTGTAGTTCCATGCTCCACATCAGATAGTAGCTGTGGAATGACAAGTTCCAGCATGCCACATCAGCACATGAGGTGAACTCTTCTTAACAGGGGTATAGACAGCAAAACAGATGTAAAAAACTATCCGAAACTTTTGTGCTGGGGTTACATTTAATATATCTACCTGTTCCAACTTACATACAAATTCAACTTAAGAGAAAACCTCCAGTCCCTATCTTGCTCGTAACCCGGGGACTGTCTGTATGAAGTTCAAAAAGAAATAATGAAAGAGAAGTATACAGCTATAAAAAAAGGAACCAATTCACTAGATGCAGACCGCCTGTTGACTTTATACATCTAGGTGGTCAACCTCTGCACAGAAGTTTTAAAGCGCTGGTGCAAAGTATACAGCTGGATACTAACCATGGACAGCTGTCAGACAGTGGCATCCGGGCTCCCTACTGAGAAGACAGGGACAGTTTATTATCATCCCTGCCTTTCCCATTGTTGTATATACAGTGATCAATGAGGGCTGTATACAGAGATAGTCAGGAAGCCGCTTCCTAGTGCCGGCAGTCATATGATCGCTGGAGCTCGGTATTTGCAGATGCTGCTGGGTCTTATCAGATACAGATCAGCTAGTCAGTCCCCCTCTGCCTAGGGCTAATATATCAGCCCTGGCTTCAGCACGAAATCAGCAAAAAAAAATATATATATATATATCTGAAAATACCCCCAGAGGTCTTTACATGACCCCAAAAATCCATTAACATCCCAAATTACAAAGTTTATTTTAGTGCCAATTTTGAAGTTTAAAAAAAAAAAAAAAAAAAAAAATTAATGAAAACAAATGTGAAAATACTTAAAAAAAAAAAAAAAAAAAAAAAAGAAGGAGTATCATTTCCACTGATATTATTTAAAAAAAAACTAATGTAAAAACTACATAAAAATAAAGCCTTATATAGCAGGAAAAAAAACCAGGAAAAAAAAGTGTGAAAAAGCATTGCAGCATTCAAACCTGCTTATACTAAACAAAATGAAAACTAGCCTGGTCAGGAATGGGGATAAACAACCCGGTCAGGAACTGGTTAAAGGGATGGTTCACTTGAAAAAAGTTTACTGAAATGGGGGAAAAAAACACCTTACCTGTCCCCCACTGCTGCAGAGCTCCCTGTGATCTGGTCTTCCTTCCTTCTGGATTCTTATCCTGACACAATGGAGCAAGAGCCTCTCCTGTATACAGTGAACGGAGCCCAAGACTCTATAGAGTCAGGACCATAATCCAGAAGTGAAAAGGAGTGCATGGTATGTATCCATCCCAGTAAAAAGAGAACATGAGTAGAGACAGTCCCCGACTTACACCAGTTTCGACTTACATCTGTCCCCTAGTTACAAACTGAGACTTATGGGGCGTGCTGGCGCTTGTAGTTCCATGTTCTACAGCAGATAGTAACTGTGGAACTACAAGTGCCAGCATGCCACAGCAGAACATGAGGTGAAATCTTGTAACAGGGGAACAGGCAGCAAAACAAATGTAAAAACCCTTCCCTGCACTACGCAAAACTAAAAAAAAACAAACTGTGTGCTGGAGTTACCGGTACATTTAATAAATCTACCTGTTTTAATTTATATACAAATTCAACTTAAGAACAAATCTACAGTCCTTATCCTGTTCGTAACCTGGGGACTGCCTGTACTCATTCAATTTCTGGCTAATAATCCCTCACTGACCGATCATCATGATGCCGGTAAGATGGTATAGAACAAGCTCACTTGCTGATCCGCTCCATACATAGCAGGTAATGGTTGTTAATTATAGCTGGGACCTGCAGTTAGGGTGCTTTCACAAAGTGTGTTTTTAATGCGTTTTTTAATGCGCAGGAAGGCACAGCAATTAATGCTGTACATTGCTGCACAAAAAACGCATTTAAAAAACGCACTGTGTGAATGCACACTTAGCAGCTGGGATCAAAGATCACTTCAATCCCAGCAAATTTAACCTTTATTAGGCCATGTTCACACGTCTTAAAATGGGACGTATTTCAGTCCGTAATTCGCGAATTACGGCTGGAATACGTCCCAGTCATTACGGTAATCCACAGTTCTCATAGAGGACTATGGATTACGTCTCCTCTCCCTGCTCGGCGAATCCGCCACGGAGGGAGATAAGTGACATGTGAATTACTAGTGGCGTATAAGCGCCGCTGGTAATTAATGTCTATGGGCCGGCGAGGTGCCGGGCCCCCGGCCACACGGTGTAATTACACCCCGCAATAACGCCGTGTGAATATTGCCTTAAGATGCAGCAGTAAATGCATCCGCAGCCTGTAAGGCTGTTCAAGTGGCTTTGATACGATTTGGATCGTGAACTGCAGCTGGTGCTTGGATGTGTGGTGCGAGATCACACCCTATAGTTTATTATGGCTGTGGTTTGGATGGTTGGATGCGCAGATCGTCCCTATAGTTATTAGAGCAGTGGGTTTGGATGTGTTGGATAAGCAGGATCGCTCCCTTGTTTATATGAGGCAGCTGTGTTTTGGATGTGTTGGATGAGCAGGATCGCTCCCTAATTTATTATAAGCACTGTGGTTGGATGTGTTGATGCAGCAGGATCACACCCTATATTTATATAGAGCACTGTGTGTTTGGATGTGTTGGAGCAGCAGGATGCTCCTATAGTTTATAGAGGCAGCTGTGTTTGATGTGTTGGTGCAGCAGGATCGCTCCCTATATTTTTTAGGCGCTGTGTGTTTGGATGTGTTGGATGCGCAGGATTGCCCCTATAGTTATTATGAGGCAGCTGTGTTTGGATGGTTGATGCAGCAGGATCACACCTATAGTTTTTATAGAGGCAGCTGGGTTTGGATGGTTGGTGCAGCAGGATTGCTCCTATAGTTATATAGGGCGCTGTGTTTGGATGCAGCAGGATCTTCCTATGTTTATTATAGAGGCCTTGTGTTTGGTGTGTTGGATGCAGCAGGATTGCTCCCTATAGTTATTTAGAGGCGCTGTGTTTGGATGGTTGGATGCAGCGATCAACCCTATATTTATAAAGGCAGCGTTGTCATTTGGATTTGGTGTGTGGGTCCGCAGCAGGATCGTCCCTATAGTTTATTTAGAGGCAGCTGTGTGTTTGGATGTGTTGGAAAGCAGACGGATCGCTCCCTATAGTTTATTATAGAGGCAGCTGTGTGTTTGGATGTGTTGGATGCAGCAGGATGGCTCCCCTATAGTTTATTATAGAGGCAGCTGTGTGTTGGATGTGTTGGATGCAGCAGGATCACACCCTTAAGTTATTATAGAGGCAGCTGTGTGTTTGGATGTGTTGGATGCAGCAGGATCGCTCCCTATAGTTATTATAGAGGCAGCTTGTGTTTGGATGTGTTGGATGCAGCAGGATCGCTCCCTATAGTTTATTATAGAGGCAGCTGTGTGTTGGATGTGTTGGATGCAGCAGGATCACACCCTAAGTTATTATAGAGGCGCTGTGTTTTGATGTGTTGGATCAGCGGTCCACCCTATAGTTTATTAGGGCTCCTGCTGGTCTTTCGGGCCAAGAATTGAGATGTTTAATTCTTGGAACGGATCCGAAAGAAAGCAATGAGACGCATCAGCGATCACTCGTCTGAACGCCGATACTTGTTTTACATTGTGAGTAGTGTAACATCACACTGCTCATTGTCAGATGTGTGTTTGGGTCATTTCCTATAGGACCAGGCATCCTCAAACTGCGGCCCTCCAGCTGTTAGGAAACTACAGCTCCCATCATGCATTTTATAATCTATAACAGTGGGAATGATGGGAGTTGTAGTTTCCCAACAGCTGGAGGGCCGCAGTTTGAAGATGCCTGCTCTAGATGGATCCAAACACGCATCTAATACGTATGTTCGCACGGACCCAACACGCCGTGTGAACATACCCTTAAAGATTAAGGAACGGCGAGACGCAGAGTTCTGTTGCCAGACGTGCCCCCGCCAGCGGCAAAAACGTGGTGTGCTAACCAATATAATAGGAGAGCCATCACTGTATACTGTTAGTCAATATATTACTATTGCAGAACAGTGTACAGGAAATTTCGCCCTATGGGGACTAAAAGCACAAGTTAACAAAAAAAAAAAAGTTTTAATATATTTTTTTTTTAATTTAAGGTTCAAAACATCCACCTTTTACTGTATTAAAAAAAAAAAAAAATAACTAAAAAGTTATAGTGACACATGAATATGGTGTAAGTTCCACACATTATAAATGGTATATTGGACCACCAACAGACCTTTTTTTATTCTTTTGAAAGCCCGAGTATGTGCTCTCTTCACCCAAGTGCAAAAAAAAGTGCAAGTGTCACATAAAACGGGCACAAGGATGCGGTCCTCCGTACACCCTCTCTGAAAAGATAGGAGCCCCCTTTAAACCATGTTTCCATCCACTCCCGGCCAGAGGACTCCTGTAAGGATCCCAGATATGTGTCCCCTTTCACTGAAGCTAGCGGAGACCCATACTTGCAATTGGCAGCAGCCCGGGTGATGAGGCCGAGCGTCAACCAAGGAGCTAGAGAACAAAATTAGCCTCTCCAGAGAGGAAAGGAATCTGATGGCCACACAGAAGGGAACTGTATCCCAAAATCATAGGACAAATACCCGTGACATAAAATAAATATGAATGTGTGCAGTGAATACAACCGTCCAGAATTTTACAAGACAGAAGGTTGGGTAATAAGATGTGCTCAATGTGCTCTCTACTCAAGTGGAGTCCCACACCCAATAAGTTCAGGCCCCCCAGATCAACACTTACCACTCCTGGGTTCCAAGTCCTCTCAAAACTCAGTGTTTGTCCCCCCCTGCAGTGCAGGACATGGTTCGGACTGGCTAAGCGAGAGACTTTAGATCTAGCTCAAAATGGGTAGTGTTCATCACTAGGGAGATGCTTTTTTTTAGTGCTTTTATAGGGGTTGTCTCACTACATTGATTCATCTCACCTCAGTCCTGTTTTCTTGGTTTCACTTTAAATTCAGGGGCGTGTTTACTGGCTTCTACTAGGCTGTGGTAGAAGCCAGGTCTGTAGCTATAGCTACCAGTGCTGGCAGCCTATCAGAAGAAATCAAACAAGTCTGTAGCTATAGCGACTAGTGCTGGCAGCCTATCATGAGGGATCAAACAGGTCTGTAGCTATAGTGGCCAGTGCTGGCAGCCTATCAGGAGAGATCAAACAGGTCTGTAGCTATAGCGACCTGAGGAGAGGATTCAGTCCATTCAAGAGGGGATATTTCAAAATAGGTAGAACACTGTTACTGGACAAATATGGCAAAGTGACTTGTTTTTACAAGATCTTTAAAGGGGGTGTCTCACTACATTGATTTGTCCTGTTTTCTTGGTTTCACTTTGAATTCAGGGACGTGATTACTGGTTTCTATTAGGCCGCAGTAGAAGCCAGGTCTGTAGCTATAGCAACCAGTACTGGCAGCCTATCAGGAGAGATTGCACAGGTCTGTAGCTATAGCAACCAGTGCTAGCAGCCTATCGGGAGAGATTGAACAGTTCTGTAGCTATAGCGACCTGAGGCAGTGATGTAGCCGATTCATGTGGGGATGTCTAGTAATAGGGAGGACACTGTTAATGGACACATATTGCAAAGTGATTTGTTTTTGCAAGATCTTTAACATAAAAAACAGCGATCCTTGTAGTGAGACAACCCCTTTAGATGAAAGGGGCTGAAATGTCATACCAAACACAGCCTTTGGGCAAGAGGGGCGCTGTTTCGAGGTGGGCAAGTGGGGGGGGAGACTTTTCTAATCTTATAAACAACCACTGTATTTAAATGACAGAGACTTTGTTATTAGGAAACCTTAGAAATGGAAGGAAACAGCCGGAAATAATAGAACAATTGACTCTCAGCCTTGATGAGGATGGACAATGTCTAAATCAAGAGCAGTAACTTGAGCCCCTGACTCCATTGTGTGTGGACATGCGTGGTCAATCACCAAACAATGGGAATGGCCAGTTGGTACTAGAGGGTTCATTCCAGTGAAATAAATCTTATCATTTAATGGCCAATAAACTGGATTTCCTATTGTAATCGTTCTCTAAAGTTTGCTCAGTAACACATTGTATTCCGGTCCCTCCTCAACCACAGGATCATCCTGATCATTGTCTACATCGGAGGTGTCAGCCACCGCACCTTCACATTCAATGGTGTTTACTTAGAGGGGTCTGGTGGTGGGGGTAACCTGGAAGGACACTTCTTGTCTCCACATTAGACTCCTACTCAAAGACGCGCCTTAAAGATTATATATTTTATTTTAACAATTTTTTATTCCCAACTATCAACATCAATATTGATTCATCTGCTACTTAGGCCAATTAGTATGGAGACATGGATATAGTTGGTGACTTCAGTGCACAGCACCTTATGGGGATGGATGGAGAGTACACATCGATGTAGAGAGTGATATCACTGAACTGCAATGGGGCACATAATAGATATGGGGGTGAGGAAAATAAGGGAGATAATAGAAGAAGGGATAAACAGATTGAAATCACATATATCAATGTCACTTCTATCCATATTGAAGATATGATAGAGAGACCAGTTTCATACAATCGCATTATGGACACATTACTACAAAGAGGAGTCTTAGGCCGGGTCCCAACATCCAGATACTCAAATGCTCCGATGGCAGGGCCATCTTTTCCATTGGGCACACTAGGCAGGTGCCCGGGGCCCCCACAAGTATGGGGTCCCCGGGTGTAAAAGGAATACAAGAAACATACCCGGATCCGGGTTTGGGTTTGTGATTTAACGTGTGGTTTAGGACGTAAAATAGTTAAAAACCATGGGGGAGAGGGAGTCAAAGGTCCTGCACTGCAAATATCTTGTAGACTTCGTGTCCGCAGACCTAAGCAGAATGAATATAGAATAAGAGAAAGAGGAGATAGATTGAAGATGATAAAATAGATAGGAATAGATAGATGATAAGATAGGAGTAGATTGATAGAGAAGATGAAGATAGATAAGATGAGATAGATAGATAGATAGTATGAGATAGATAGGAGATAGATAGATAGGAGATAGATAGGAGATAGATAGATAGATAGATAGATAGATAGGAGATAGATAGTAGTATATAAAAAAAGGGGAAAAGGCGCACAATACTGAAATAAGTTGGATTAGATAGGTATCACAAATGATAAATTTGCTCACCTTTTTATGTTGTGCGTTATATTAAGAGGCACAACACTCGTATCAGCTTATCTGCTCAGTTTGGAGCTCTGAACCTCGGCAGCTTCTGCGATCCCCGGCTCCCACGTGGAAGAAACCTTGTGGTGATTAGATAAAACGTTGAAGGAAAAAAAAAAGCCAGGCAGTAGCGCTCATAGGTATAAACGTGTCATGCACTCATGGGCTGTATAGTGATACGTTTATTTACTTAAAAGATACATACAAAATTAAAATCCTATGCGTTTCGTAGCCGCATACCAGAACTTCATCAGGGGCATCCTGATGAAGTGCCGGTATGCGGCTACGAAATGCCTAGGGTTTTAGGATTTCAATTTTGTATGTATCTTTTAAGTAAATAAACTTTTCACTATACAGCCCATGAGTGCATGGCACGTTTTTATACCCATGAGCGCTACTGCCGGATTTTTTTTCCCTTTAATGTTTTTAGATAGATAGATAGATAGATAGATAATAGATAGTAGATAGATATAGATAGATAGAAAGAGATAGTAGATAGATATGAGATAGATAGATATGAATAGATAGATAGGATAGATAGGGTAGATAAAATTGATAGGAGATAGATAGAGATGTAATAGAGGGAAAAAGATGATAATAGATAAAAATAGAAAAAGATAGATAGGGAAAGATAGATAGATAGATAGATAGATAGATAGGAGATAGATAGAAGAAGATGATAGAAGATATAAAGGGGATAGATAGATAATATGAGATAGATATGAAAATGATGTATGGGGTTAATTGGGATAGAAGATAGAAAGGGGAAAATAGATAGGGGTAGAAAAAGGGGTAGATAGATATGGGGAAAGGAATAGAGAAGTATAATGAGTAGATGAAAATAGAAAAATAGATAGATAAAAATAGAAGTAGAAAAGATAAAAGGGTAGATAGTTGGGTAGATAGATATGGGGTAGATAATATGGGAAAATAGATATGAAGAGGTAGATAGAGATGATATGAATAGATAGATTTTAAAGGTAGGAAAGGGGTAGAAAAAATAGAGAAGATAGATAGGGAGAGGAGATATGAGATAGAAAGATAGATAGATAGATAAAATAGTGATAGAGTGATAGATAGAGATGAAAAATATATGAGATAGAAAATAGATATGGGGATAGATAGATGGGATAGATAGATATGGGAAAAGATAGATAGATAGGTAATAGGGGTGAGGTAGATAGAGATGTAGGGGATAGAAAGATGATAGGGGAAAGATAGGAGAAAATGGGAAAAGAAGGGAAGATAGGAAAAAGATAGATTTAGATAGGAATAGATGATAGAGATAGATAGATAGTTAGTGATAGATAGATAGATAGATAGGGTAGTAGTATATATAAAAAAAAGGGGGGAAAAAAGGAAATATGAAAAAGTGGTTATGGATAAAAAAAAAAATTTGAATTTTTTTGTTTGGAAAAGAGGAAAAATGGGAAGTTTAAGTAGTTTAGTTTGAATGGGTTTGGGTGTATGGAAAAAAAATTGGTGATTGATAAAGTTGGGAAAAAATAGGATAGGATAGTATAAAAGGGAGATATGAGATAGATATATAGATAGATAGATAGATATGAGATAGATAGATATGAGATAGATAGATATGAGATAGATAGATATGGGATAGATAGATATGGGATAGATAGATATGGGATAGATAGATATGGGATAGATAGATAGATAGATAGATAGATAGGAGATAGATAGATAGAAAGATAGATAGATAGGAGGATAGATAGATAGAAAGATAGATAGATAGGAGGATAGATAGATAGATAGATAGCCAAAAAAGAATGTTGCAGCACTTCAATTTAAGTAAAAAAAAAAAATATTGTACTACCCCATGTGGAGAGACAGAAACGTTTCGGCTCCAAACAGAAGCCTTTTTGACGTCACAGTGTGACTTCTGGATGGTCTGGGCATAGTCAGCTGGCACTAACCAAGCAGACAAGCGGGTGCTACATTTCTTCAGCTGTGGCTGTAGTAGTGGCTGCCCCTGGGGCGGACATACCTCTGGGGCAGGGCCCGGTCACTTTATAGGCAGCTTTTTACTGTCACTTTTACTGCAGATAAATGTCGGAGCTAATGACTTTTAAGGCTACTTGTGGATTTTAGTTCGGTATATGGGGCGCGCTATGAGGAGATATTAGATAAGACGGGGCCCCTATATTGTTTGTTGCACTGAGCCCTTAGATGCCTGTGTCCAGCCTAAAGCAGGTCTGTCTGGAGAATGTGGCAACAACAATTGGGAGCTGGTTTTCACCCTCTAAGTTTCCTCATTTGTTGTCTCCAGCCAGTACTGTTGGACCATCAGAATGTACCTGTGTCTCTCATAGAAGATAATCTAGTCTGCTGGTGACCACCTCGAATTACAACAGTTACTCACTGCCCCAAAATGCCACCTTCTAATTCATTGGTCCTACCTGAATCCTGAACCTAAATCTGTAACCAATACTGATCCGTAGCCAATGTTGCTTCTTGCTCTAAATAACCATGAACAGATGTGCGGAGCCATCGTGGGTCTCTCAGGGCACGACCTTTAACTGAGAAGTCACCAAATCCGACCTTATGTTTTCTTTCCAAACATGGGGGCAGAGACATGTGAGATGGTGGCCAAGAAAAGCCTTCAGAGATTCAGCAATGGATGTACTGAATCCTGACAGGGAGTTGTAGTTTTACAACAACTGGAGAGACACACAGAGACAACGTATACAGCAGAGGAAAAAAAAGTGTATGTAATATTTATATATACACAATATATATATATATATATATATATATACACACACTCACCGGCCACTTTATTAGGTACACCTGTCCAACTGCTCGTTAACACTTAATTCTATCAGCCAATCACATGGCGGCAACTCAGTGCATTTAGGCATGTAGACTTGGTCAAGACTATCTCCTGCAGTTCAAACGAGCATCGTATGGGGGAAAAAGAAAGGTGATTTGAGTGCCTTTGAACGTTTGGGATGGGTTTTTGGTGCCCAGAAGGGCTGGTCTGAGTATTTTCAGAAACTGCTGATCTCCCGGGAATTTTTCCCCACAACCATCTCTAGGGTTTACAGAGAATGGTCCGAAAAAGAAAAAAAACATCCAGTGAGCGGCAAATCCAGTGGGCGGAAATGCCTTGTTGATGCCAGAGGTCAAAGGAGAATGGGCAGACTGGTTCGAGCTGATAGAAAGGCAACAGTGACTCAAATAGCCGCCCGTTAAAACCAGGTAGGCAGAAGAGCATCTCTGAACGCACAGTACGGCCGAACTTTGAGGAGATGGGCTACAGCAGCAGAAAAACCACCCGGGGTGCCCCCTCCTTTCAGTAAGAACAGGAAACTGAGGCTCCAATTTGCCCAAGGTCATCGAAATTGGACAGTTTGAAGATTGGAAAAACGTTGGGTCTAGGAGTCTCGATTTCTCTGCGACATTCGGAGGGTGGGGTCAGTTTTGGGTCAACAAATAAAAGAGGTCCATCCTCCCTTGTATAACGGTTCGGCTGGTGGGGGGTGTCGGGTGTGGGGAATATTTTTTTGGGCACTTTTTGGGGCCCCTTGGGTCCCAAATTGAGCATCTTTTTGAAACACCTTTGGAAATCTATGCCGAGTTTGAGGCAGTTCTAAAGGGCAAAAGGGGGGCCCACCCGTTACTAGCATGGTGTCCCTTTTAATAAAGGGGCCCGGGGGTGGTGTATTTATATATGACACCACAGTTTAAGGGCAATGTACCTGGAGTTGTGCATTGCTTTATATATGCAAGCACAATCACAGGTAGCATTGCTTTTGGACTTAGGGCAACGTTTTGGATCCTTCCAAAGTTCTCCAATAGTTGTAGGGAATTTGGCCCCTTCCTCCCGACGAAATGGGGGAATGGCCCGTTTGGGGGGCCCTTTTGCACCGGCCTTTTCGCTTTGCCCCTAATTTCCTAGATTGAGATCAGGGCTTTGTGACGGGCCCCTCCCAAAAAATTGACCTTTGGGTTTTCCCTTTAAACCCCTTTGTAACCAGTTTGGAAATTGTTCGGGTCATTCCATTTCCACCCAAGCTTTAACTTTCCCGGGGGATGTCTCGAGATGTTTTTCAGTAGTGCCACTAAATTTTTTTCCCCATGCCCATTATTTTGTAAAGTGCACCAGTCCCCCCCAGCGCAAAACAAACCACAACATGATTGCGCCCCCTGTTTTTACAGTAGGGATGGGGATCTTAGGGGTTTTCCCAAACTTCTCCCTTTTTCCCCAAAGTAACGTGGTCATTATGCCAAATAGATCAATTTAGTTCGTCGCCACAGGGAAAAGTCACCAAAAATGTAGGTCTTTGTTCCTGGCATTTGCAAAAAATTGATTGGGTTTTTTTATGTTTCTTTTGGAGTAATGGCTTCTTCCTGGCAGAGAGACCTTTCAGCCCATGTTGATGCCGTACTCATTTCACTGTGGATAATGACACAGTCTTACTGGCTTCTGTCAGCATCTTCACAAGGTCTTCTGCTTTTGTTCTTGGGTTGATATGCACATGTCAGACCAAACCACGTGCATCTCTGAGATGAACTCGTCTCCTTCCTGAGCAGTATGATGGCTGGACATTCCCATCTTGTTTGTACTCGTGTATAATTGTTTGTACAGATGAACGAGGCACCTTCAGATATCTAGAAATTGCACACAAAGATGATCCAGACTTGTGCAAGTCCACAATTCTCTTCCTGATATCGTGGATGATTTCTTTAGACTTTCCCATGATGTTACACACAGAAGCAGTGTGTTTCTGGTGTGCATTTAAAATACATCCACAGTTGTGTCTCTAATTAACTCGGATGTTACCAATAAACCTATCAGAACCCTCCAAAGACATGACATCATCATATGGGCGGTCCCAGATTGTTTAAAGGCGGAGTAATCCCAGTGTATGGAAACTTCTGACTTTGCAGAAAGTAATAAAAATGCCTTAACTTCTCTCTCATTATTCTGGCATTTGGCAAATATAAATAATTTTGGTTCCTAATTGACTAAAACGGGGAAGGTTTATTCTGATTTCATGCCAGAGAGAGAGAAAAACCTGCAGATGGGGCTTCTTATAGAGTGGATGGAAACTTTTGGTTTCAACTGTATATATTATATAATTCTTTTTTTTCCTCAAAAACAGCGCCACACCTGTCCACAGGATGCATGTGGAATTGCAGCTCAGCACCATCCACTTCACTAGAGCAGGATTGCAATACCAGATACAATTTATGGACAAGTGTGGCGCAGTTTAAGGATGACCGCTCACAAAATAATTTAATATCAATTCCATTATCTATCACAGCTCCAAAAAAAAAATCCATTAGGGAGCTGGATGGGAGCCTTGTGATGGGTGTAACGTGTTAATTCAGTCTTATCAGAGTGCAGGACAAAGTATCTATATTCCAGCCAAGTAATATATCTTTCATTTTGGTACGAAAAAGAAAAGAAAAATTATCTGAATCTGGGGAAAAACACTTCAAATCACAATAACCAGACAGATATTATGTAATATTATCCAGTTATGGCCAAAACACATAAGAGGACTTTCCTTCTTCCCAAGGCAATACTAAGGTGAATAATACTGGTCTGCAGCATGCAATACCGCCACAGAGTGCATACATAATAGTGCCGTATAGAGGACACATATCATGATCCAGTTACCTGTGTGACCGTTGTTGCTGAGAGTGAATGGGGCGCTGCCTGGAGTGCTGTATCCCTCCGGACGTATGGGGGGTAGGTGCTATCATAGGACACGTTTGCGGTCTTAATGTTGATGGGAGATTGGGCCTTTCCACCACAGTCTGGAAAAGACTCTGCCCAATGCTTCTGGCCATGGTCACCTGAGAAAGAAAATCATACGTGAATACATTTTCAGCTCGGTTATCTATGGAGCCACCAAATCGTCTGGCTTGTCGCTTAGTAATCAGAGGTTGCAGACGATTTTATTGTTCCAGAGCACTAAATGAAAGCTGAGCTCTGATTGATTGCTATGGACAATAAAAAGTCATTGCACCCTACTGTGCTGCTGTGGGTGTATAGGGTCCACCCTCTATCAAGGCCACCAACAAACATAGCGGTCCGCACTCAAGGTCTTCTTCCTAATTCCCCTTTCTTACGCCACCTTCCACGGCAAAGGCATCCTCTCCACCGGGCAGCCACCCTCTCCACCGGGCAGCCACCCTCTCCACCGGGCAGCCACCCTCACCACCGGGCAGCCACCCTCTCCACCGGGCAGCCACCCTCTCCACCGGGCAGCCACCCCCCCACCAGCCCCCCCCCGGGCAGCCCCCCTAAACCCCCGGGCAGCCACCCCCCCCCCCGGGGCAGCCAACCACCCCCACCCCCCCGGGAGCCACCCTCACCCCCGGGGCAGCCACCCTCTCCACCGGGCAGCCACCCTCACCACCGGGCAGCCAACCTCACCACTGGGCAGCCACCCTCACCACCGGGCAGCCACCCTCACCACCGGGCAGCCACCCTCACCACCGGGCAGCCAACCCCCCAAACCGGGCCCAACCCCCCACCCAGCCAAAACCTCCCCACGTGGCAGCCACCCTCTCCACCGGGCACCCCCCCCCCTTTCACTTTCTGCACCCTTGAACAAAACCCGGGGAAAAGGCCAAAACCCTGCCCAGCCCCTGAGCAGTCTGGTCATTACATTTATTTATAAAATCTGTCAAAACTGCAATTTCTGCATGCTAGTGTGTACTTGGTGCTGCCAATAAAGCTAATATAAATTAAATATTAGATATGAGATAGATAGATAGATACATAGATACAAGAGAGATAATAAGAAAATTATGGACAGATAGATAAAAAACAAAATAGATAGTAAAAGAAATAGAAGAAGGGGTAGAACAGAAGATAGAAATTTAAAAGGATAAAGATGGGGAAAAGATAATTAACTAGAAAAGATAGATATGAGAAAAGATAGATGATATAGACGATAGATAGATAAAATAAAAAGTAAAAATAGATAGATAGAAAAAGATGAAAAATAAAGATATGAGACAAGATAGATATGAGCATAGATAGGGATAGATATGAGATAGATAGATTTTGGGGGGAATAGATTATATGGTAGATAGATATGGGAAAAATAGATAGAAATAGATAGATATGGGATGATAGATATGGGTGTAATTGGATAGATAATATGGGGGGGAAATGGGTTTAAAATGGGATAATAGGGTAGTAAAAGAGAGATAGATAGGGATAATTATGAGAAGATAGATATGGGATGATAGATAGGGATAGAAAAATTTTGGGATAGGATAGATATGGGATAGATAGATATGGGGAGGGATAGATAGATAATGGGGGATGATAATAGATATAGAGAGATAGATATGAAAATAGATAGAAATGGGATAAAAAAAGGATAAAATAGATAAATATGGGGATGAAAGAAATTGGATAGAAGATAGATAAGATAGAAGAAAAATTAAAAATAGGGTAGTAGAGATAAAAGGGGATAGAAGGTAGGTTCGGTTGGAGGTGGACCCCCAAAAACCACCCAGGCGGTGGCGTAAGCCCCACCCAGGGAGGGAATCAAGTAGGCCCCCGTTTCCCAAAGGGGGGCCCCGCCCGCAAAGGGGATGACTTGCTGCGGGGCAGTCTCCAGGAAAATTCCATGGCGGGGGCTTCCCGCGGTGGCCAAGGGTATGTGGTCCCGGAACGACAGGGCAGGCTCGAGTCGGGGGACAGAAAAAGGTCGGGACAGGGGGGTCTGGTTTCGTAGACGAACAGCGAAGGCAGGCGGGGGCAAGGGTCGTGGACGAAAAGCAAGCTCGGGGTAGGTACACGTAGACAGGAATGACAAACGGAAGGCTTTCCCCAACTGGAAAACCCCCAAAACCGCGAAGGCCACCAGAAGAGGCCGGATTTTAAATAAGCGGGCCCCGGAAGGACCAATTACCGGGCACTCCCCCAAAACTGCCAGCGCGTGCGCCCTAGGGGGCGGAGCCACGCGGGGAGACGGAACAGAATGAGCAAGCGTGGTGGGAAAAGTGAACCCGGCGGGGAGGGGAGTAGCGGACCCCAACCTGACTGCGGGACGGGGCTCCGCGGGTGTGGGGGCCGGAGCGCCTGCCCCGGGGAAACAGTGGTCGCAGGGCGTCCGTGGACAATAGATAGGGGGATAGTGATATGAGAGAGAAGATATGAGAGATAGAAGAGATAGATAGATAGATAGATAGATAGGATAGATAGTTATAAAAGAAAATTTGAATATGAGAGAGATAGATAATAGAAGATAGATAGATAGATAGGATAGATAAAAAAGGAATGGTAAAAGATAGGAGATAGATAGATGGGGGAATAGTAGATATAATAGATAAAAGGTTTGGAGATAGTATGAGATAGATAATAGATATAATAGAATAGTAGATATGGATAGATAGATAGATAGATAAAAAGATAGATAGATAGAGATAGATGGATGATATAGATAAATAGATAGATAGATAGATAGATATAGAAGATAGATAGATAGAATAGATAAAGAAGATAGATAGATAGATTGGGTAGGAAATGGAGAGATAGATATGAGAGAGATAATATAGAGGATAGAAGATAGATAGGATATAGTAGGATATGAGATAGATATGAGATAGATAGATAGATTAGTTTGATATGAATAGATAGATAGATATGGGTAGATAGATAGGGGAAAGGATAGAAATATAGGAGAGATAGATGGGGAAAAATAGATAGCAAGATTAGTTTAGATAATAGATAGATAGATAGATTAGGGGATAATAGATTTTGGGATAGATAGATATGGGATAGATAGAAAATGGGATAGATGGGGAAATAAAAGGGGATAGATAGTAGATAGATGGGGGTAGATAGATAGTGATAGATAGATAATAGATAGATAGGGATAGAAGATAATAGAATTTAAAGATGATAGTTTGGGGATAGATAAAAATATGGGATAGATAGATAAAAATAGGGATAGATAGAAATTTTTGGGGATAGAAATAGATGGGGATAGATGATAGATTATGGGATGATAGATAGATAGATAGATATGGGATAAGATGGGGTAATAGATAGATAGATAGATAGATAGATAGAAAAGGATAGATAGTAGGGGATAGATAGATAGTATGCATAAAATATGAACAGTAAAGATAGATAGATAGATAGATATGAATAGAAATAGAGAAAGTATAGATAGATAGATATAATAGATAATAAAAATGATTAGAAGATAAATATAGACAGATAGATAGATGTGTAGATAGATAATAGATAATAAATAGAGACAGATAAAATAGATAGATAGATAGTGGGATAGATATGAAAGATAGAAAATTTGAATGAGACAGATAGATGATGATAGATAGAAGATAGATAGATAATAGAAGGCTAGAAGGGAAAAAAGGGGAAGAAAAAGTGTAAAAGTTAATAATAGAAGTAATATTAGATATTAAGGGAAGATAAATGATAATAATAATGATAATTTGGGGTTAACCATCCCTAATTTTGGGGGATTATCCCCCCTTTGGGCAAAAACCTCAGTTTCTTCTTAAAAAAAACCTAAAATTAAGGAATCGGCGGCTGCAAAACACCGAAAAAAATCAAGCAAACGTACAATTTAGTAGAAAAAGAACATGAAAATTACAGCTTCAGGCTGGACAGGAGCTTCCTTATCAAGTGAAGGACCCTGCTGTGCAAGGGGCATTTTTTTGGGGATCAACCATTTCATAAAATTCATAAAAGTGAGTTATGTTTTATCGGGAGGCACAAGGCAAAAACGAGGAGGATAGAGCTAAGTGACCAGGCGAGCCTATTAGGACCGGCTATAATACCAGGCAGAGCCAGTATATGAGGACAGCGCTTATGTGCCCATTCAAACCCAGTAAAATGGGGGCAGGCATTTGTGACCAGGGCCAGTATGTGTGAATGGGGCTATATGTGACCAGGCAGGGCCAGTATGTGAGGACAGCGCTATGTGACCAGGTAGGGCCAGTATATGTGGACAGGACTGTATGTGATGGGGCAGGGCCAGTAAGTGAGGAGAGGGCTTTATGTGAGAAGGGGGAGGCCAGTAAAATGGAAGGGGCTAAAAGTAAAGGGGCAGGGCCAATTTTGAGAAGGGGGATATTACGGGCAGGCCATATTGGGAAAAGGGGCTAATTTTACGGGCGGCCAGTATTTGAGAATGGGGCTATATGTGACAGGGCATGGCCAGTATGTGAGAATGGGGCTATATGTAACGGGGCAGGGCCAGTATGTGAAATGGGCAAAATTTGGGCAGGGCAGGGCCAGTATGTGAGGACAGCGCTATGTGACCAGGCAGAGCCAGTATGTGATACGGGGCTATATGTGACAGGGCAGGGCCAGTATGTGAGGATGGGGCTATATGTGACAGGGCAGGGCCATTGGGAAAATAGACAGGAGTGGCAGCTCTCAGCCAAGTGTGCATATTTAAAAGGGGTTTTTTGGGGTTTTGCGACCTTGGCAGGAGTACTTCCCGTCCCGCTACTCAAGAGTTTACAACTTTTTAAAAAAGCTATGTGTGAGAGGGGGAAAGGACATGGTCCCCCAAATTTAAAAAACCCCCTTATTGTTTTTCATATAAATAAATTGTGTGTGAAGCAGCTTTTCGACACCAGCCATAGACTTTGGAGAACATTTCCTAGGATGGTCCCAAAAACCCATTTTTGTAAAGTGGAGCCGCTCAGAATGGCAAACCCCCTCCCCATGCACGAAGCCCACCTTATAACCTCCTATTCTAATGTCCATACAATAGGAACTTGGGAAACGCTAACACTTCGGGGGCACCCCCCTTCCCCGGCCACACCCCGCTTTTATGCTTCCCCTCCAATTCCTGCATTGTTTATGGTGGCATTGATTGAGGAGGGGGCCTACAATTTATGGAGGGTGGGCCATTTACATCTGAATCAATCCCTTTCTCTGAAGGAGGATCTGAATGCAGGAAATAATCCTGGAATTGTAAAGCAATAGAGATTCGGCCTCTTCGCTTGTGTAGACTCAGTGACCTGCCCGACCCTGTAGAGCAATCCCAACATCAATTATAAAATTAGCCCAGGAATGCCTCTTCCTGCAGGAGAGGCCATAGCACATCTAGTCACCTTCACAAGGGTGTCCTAAATATAGATCGGAGCCAGAAATAGTGCCGGGACGTGTCACATCTTGGGCCAGATACTGAGAAGCAGCATTGTCTAGACTGGGGAGATAATAGACATCACTGGAGCACCTGCACATCATGTGGGGCTACAAATTCTAGCTGATCTTGGAAAACGTAGCTGCACCACCATGAAGGCCCCTTCATCTCTCAGGTCTTCGGTCGCCCTCGGATGTGGATTTGCAGAGACGGTTTTGTAAGATATTTGCAGTAAGAGAAATTTAGTGCCAGATTGGTGGTGTTCAAGCTTTGTTCTGCACCAACGTGATCTACTAACACGTATCTAGGACATGAATTCTGTTTTACGGTGTCCATGCTATCTTTATGTACGTAGCTATACAGATGCTTCTATCCTGTACCAGTCACTACACCGATGCCTCTACCCTGTACCATCACTACACGATGCCCCCACCTGTAAACCCGCACTACACCCGATGCCTTACCGTACCATTTTAAACAATGAGCCTTCCCCCTGAAAACCATTCACAACTTTTTTTCCCTCCATGTACCAGTCACACCTGATGCCTTCCCCCTGTACCACACTACAGTTTGCCTTACCCTGTACCATCAAACACTGACCCTTCCCCCTGTACCATTCATACATTCCCTTCCCTGCCAGTCACTCACTGTGCCTCTCCCTGTACCAGACCAACACTGATGCTTCTCCCCTGTACACTACACCGTCCCTTCCTGCACCAGTCCTAAACTATGGTCTCCCCTGACCATCACTACACTGATGCCCTCCCTGACACTACCCCATCCCCTTCCCTTGCACTACCAATGCCCTTCCCCTTATGCACTACATTTTGGGCCTCTACCCTATGATACACTGTTCCCTCTACCCTGTACCAGTCAAAAACCCGAGCCTCTCCCCTGTTCCAGTCACTCCCACGATGCCCCCCCCTGTACCAGCAATTACACCTTTGCCCTACCCACCAGTAATTACACCGGGCCCTACCTGTACGTCACAAAAGAGAATCTCTACCCTGTCCAGTCACTACACCGTGCCCCCACCTTGTACCAGTCACACCCCCTGCCTCTGCCTTTACCGCCCCTACATGATGCCTCTACCCGTCCAGTCAATTAAAATGAGCGTCTACCCGTAAAACCCAAACTAAAAGCCCTTACCCCTGTACCCCAACCAATGATGCCTTACCCTTTACCGTCACTAACCGATGCCCAAAAACCCTGTAAACCTACCCCGATGCCTCTACCCTGTCCCAGTCCACCCCCGATGCCTCCCCCCTGTACTGTCACTGCCCGATGTGTCTACCCTGTATTAACTGACCCCTTACCCGTCCTTCACTGCACCGATGCCTCTACCCTTTTAACCACCCCTACATGTGCCCTCCTGCCCTTAACACTACCTCCGTCCCCCGTCACTACACTGTGTCTTCCCCCCGTCATACATGATGCCCTACCCTTAAACCGTCATTTCACTGTTTTGCCCTACCCTGTCCAGTCACTACAGATTTCTCACCCTGTACCAAACCTTTGATCCCCTTACCCCTGTCCAGTCACTCCCTGATGTTCCCCTGTCCATCACGATATGCCTCTACCTTGAAAACCCTTTCATGGGAGGTGGCTTAATACAATCTTGATCAAAAAATGTAAACAAAGAGTCCCAGGTTTTTCATATTTTACTTAGCAGTAATGCATTTCCAATATTCCCATAAGCTTGAGGTTTTACTTTTGTCTTTAGTGTGCCCCTGATGTTTTTTATTAATGTATTTATTGCCTTTTCAGTGTGACCTATGCTTTTGTTTTTTCCAAATTTTCTATTGTGCGAGCCAACGAGTTTTTGTCTGCCCTTAAACCGTCACTGCACTGATGCCTCTACCCTATAACATTCCTAACTGTGTTTCTATCTTGTCCCGTCACTCACCCATGCCCAAACCCCCGACACTACACGATGCCTCTACCTGTTTCCATCATTTCACCTGCCTCTACCCGTACCAGTCATACATGTGCCCCACCCTGTTACAAAACCCCCATGCCTCTACCCTGTACCAGTACTACACTGATGCCTCACGTACGTCACTCCTGATGCCTCTGCCCTTCCAGTCACTTTCACCCATGCCTCACCCGAAAAGTCATACACTGATTTACCCCTGTAATCATACCTGAGCCTCTGGCCCCGTACCGTCATACACCCATGCCTCACTTGTACCAGTCACTACACCGAGCCTCTACCCCAGTAAACGAATAACGATGCCTCTACCCTGTAAACTAACCTATGCCTCTACCCTGTCCAGCACTCACCCTTTCCCCTTTCCCCTACCCGTACCATTACTACACCGATGCCCTACCCCGTACCTCACAAAATGATGCCCCTACCTGTACCCCTCATACAATTGGCCTCTACCCTGTACCAGCCCCAAAAACCCGGGTTTTATTTTATACCAGTCTCTACTCAGGTCCCTGTAATCTGGACCAGTCACTGAACTGGTTGCTCATTCAATAAAGAATGCAATTTAAACCTACTCTTCTTACCCCCAAAGCTCTCCACCGTGCTGCACCTCCCTAGACCTCCTCCCTCATCTCTATCTACCACCATATGATCTGCCAATGATCCAAGTCAAACCCTTTCCTAAACCAAACCTCCCACTCGCTTAAATTTTCTCGGGGCTGACCAGTTCCCTGGAATGTGATACCCTAAAACGCAGATTAAGTCCCAGCATCCACAGCTTCAAATATACTCGACGGGCGCATCTTTTAGGCAAACCTAACACATTCCCTGATCAGTCTCGCTTCCTATCACCCTCTCTTTTCCTACGTATCCCCCACATCCCTTTTACTTTTTTACTTAAACCCGGTACTGGTCGGTGACCAACTCATCCATCACTAGGAGTTCAACCTTATTCTGTATAAAAAAACTGGGGCCAAGTAAAATCAGCACTTGTTACTTCATTGTGTCCCCTCTTCTCCTCTAGATTGTAAGCTTTGTGATGGCCTTGCTCCCCTTATGTCCTCACCCTATAATTTTAAACTCTTTTTGATCAGGGCCTTGCCTCTTATGTCCTCGTCTCCTATGGGGTTGTAAGCTCTTGTGATCAGGCCCCCATCCTTTGTGTCCTCCATCCCCTATAATTGTAAGCTCTTGTGATAACCCCACTCCCCCTTGTGTCCTCTACTCCCTTTTAGTTGAAGATCCTGTGACAGGGCCCCCATCCCTTTTTTTCCTCTGTCTCCTCACGTTTTTAAGATCTTGATCAGGACCCCCATTCCTTTAATCCTCTGTCTCCTCACAGATTGTAAGCTCTTGTGATCAGAACTCTCACTCCTCTTATGTCCTCTTGTCTCCTCACAGATTGTAAGCTTTGTACAGAACTCCATTCCCCTTTTTTTTCCTTTGTCCCTCACAATTTTTAAGCTTTGTGCAGGGCCCTCACTCCCCCTTTTTCCTCCTTTCATAATTTTTGAGCTTTTGGATAGGACCCCTTCTCCTTTGCCCTCCCATATTTCCCCCAAAACTGTAAGCTTTTGGGAACAGGTCCCTAACCTCTTGTATTCTCCATATTTCCTCATAGATTGCAAGCTCTGGGGAGTAGGACTCTGACACCTCTCATTTGAATTGTTAATTAGTTTGTTACTCTATAATGTCAGATTCCCTCTGTATTTGGGTGGCTTTTGGGTTTGTTGGTGCTATAAAAAGTTTTTTTTGGTTCTTGCTATTGTTCTTCTACATCCACACAAGGTACAGAGTGTAGATAAAACATCATGTCTTACCTGTATACGTCCATGAGGAACCTGGGGACAAAAAAAAAAGAAAAAGAAAGAAAATTATTGCTAGCCTATGGAGGTACATGTCTTCTCAAATATGAATTTTACTATGCCAGCACAGATAATAAAACAGGAACCACCACAAAAGAGGTTATGCCTTTGCAATCACTTTTTAAATGCTGCCTTGAGACACCGAGAACAGAGAGTGGCTTCTAAACTTGACGTTCTAGTGGCAGAGCTATGCAATATGTGGAGATCTCCAAGCTGGTGCCCACCAATGGACTGCAGAAGGTGCCATATGCTGCCACATTCAATGCGATTAGCTCATCACGCCACGGCCAACAGTAGGGGTGGTTCTTCTGAGAAACTTCCAACACTTGTTACTACATCAGAAAGATGACCAATACGTCCATCTTTAGGAGAATACTACAACTACATGTCCCTCAGTCCAAGGAAGGTCCCATCTACTTGGAGATCTCCACATATTGCCAACAGGGTCAACAATAGGGGTGAATCTTCTGAGAAACTTTAGAAGCTTGTAGTGTCCCCCAGTGATAAAAGCATTGGTCATCTTTCTGATGTAGTAACAAGTGTTCAAAGTTTCTCAGAAGAATTGCCCATGAGGTTGACCCCGAGGCTATGCGATATGTGGAGATCTCCAAGTAGATGGACCTTCCGGGGACTGGAGGACATGTAGTTGTAGTGTCCTCCAAATGTGGAAGCACTGGTCATCTTTCTGATGTAGCAACAAGTGTCCAAAGTTTCTCAGAAGAATCGTCCCTGTTGTTGACCCTGTAGTAACAAGTGTCCAAAATTTCTCAGGAGAATTGCCCCTGTTGTTGACCCTGAGGCTATGCGATATGTGGAGATCTCCAAGTAGATGGGACCTTCCAGGGACTGGAGGACATGTAGTTGTAGTGTCCTCCAAATGTGGAAGCATCGGTCATCTTTCTGATGTAGCAACAAGTGTTCACAGTTTCTCCGAAGAATCGTCCCTGTTGTTGACCCTGTAGTAACAAGTGTCCAAAATTTCTCAGGAGAATTGCCCCTGTTGTTGACCCTGAGGCTATGCGATATGTGGAGATCTCCAAGTAGATGGGACCTTCCAGGGACTGGAGGACATGTAGTTGTAGTGTCCTCCAAATGTGGAAGCACTGGTCATCTTTCTGATGTAGCAACAAGTGTTCAAAGTTTCTCAGAAGAATCGTCCCTGTTGTTGACCCTGTAGTACAGTGTCCAAATTTCAGAAATTGCCCTGTTTTGGACCCTGAGCATGCGATTGTGAATCCTCCAGAGAGTGCGAACCTTCAGGATGAGGACATTTTTAGTTGTAGTGTCTAAAATGTGGAACATTGGTCATCTTTATTGTAGCAACAAGGTTCAAAGTTTTAGAAAAATGTCCGTTTTTTGCCAGAGGGTATGTTCACATGGCCGATTTGGACGCTGAATTTTCAGCCTCAGAGCCTTGTCTGAAAAGCGCCTTAATGCAGCATTTTTCAGACGAGGTTTTACAACACTGTTTTCTTTCTGAACGACCCATACAGATTAATAGCCAGGACACAAACCGCGCTGAAAAACGCGTCAAAAAAGCGTCAAAAACTGCTTCCAGAATTGACATGACGCTTCTTTTTCAGCATCCAAAGAAGAGGGAAAAACGCGTTGAAAAACCTTGTCGTGTGTGAATTACAACACTGTTTTACATAGGAATCAATGAAAATGAACTGGGGGTGTTTTGAAGGCTTTTTTGATGAGACTTTGGACGAGCAAACGCTGAGAAAACAGTGTCAAAATCAGCCGTGTGAACATACTCTTAGGCTATGCAATATGTGGAGATCTCCAAGCTGATGGACCTGTACTGGGACTGAAGGACATGTAGTTGTAGTTTCCCCAAAGATGTAAGCATTAGGTCATCTTTATAATGTAGTAAGAACTACATGTCCTCCAGTTCCATGATGGTAACATCAGCTCCAATATAGAGTAGTCAGTTGATGCTCGGTGGAAAAAGACCACCGCATGGTCATCAAAAGTATCTGGGAGTAGGAGATCCACGGCACATAAAGGTCGAATGGACTAGGTATGAGGTCCAAAAAGAAGAGCTTTATGTTAAACACTGGATCAAATGTTTCAAAGGAAAGGGGAAGGAAGAAAAAAGAACGAGGGTAGAGACGGAAGGTGCGGGGCAGACATCTTTGTTGGGGGTGTAGGGGCAGTGGGGTTAGTTTAGGTTATAGGCTCCTGAAGAGATGGGTTTTCAGGTTGCTTCTGAGGCTGGTGAGAGTGAGGGAGAGTCTGAAGTGTTGGGGCAGTGAGTTCCAGAGTGTGGGGGAAGCACGAGTGAAGTCTTGGAGTCGGTTGTGTGAGGAGCTGATAAGAGGAGAGCAGAGACGACGGTCCTGTGAGGAGCGGAAGTTGCGTGAGGGGAGGTATCTAGAGATTAAGGCAGAGATGTATGGGGGGGAAGAGGTTATGGAGAGCCGTGTAGGTCAGGGTTCGGATCTAAATTCGCTGCACAATGAGTAACCAGTGTAGGGATTGGCAGAGGAGTAGCGAGGTGGATAAGATGAGCAGCAAAGTTGAGGATGGTTTGAAGAGGGGCAAAAATGCTAGACGGGAGGCCACAGAGAAGGATGTTGCAGTAGTCTGGGCGGGAGATGACAAGGGCATGGACAAGCATTTTTGTATTATCAAGGTTAAGGAGTGAGCGGATTCGTGAAATATTTTTCAGGTGCAGGCGGCAGGCAGAGGTGAGGGCTTGGATGTCTGGTTTGAAGGACAAAGTGAAGTCATGGGTTATCCCAAAACAGCAGATCCAACTATATCAAGTAACGGCTTATTACCAGATGGGACATTGTATCTGTACTCTGTTGTGGAATCCCTTTATGGACTCTTTACTTTTTGCACCTCTTACTTAGTCAATTTGACCTTTGTTGGCCGTGGCTCTCCTACTACCAGGTCCCACCAGCTTGGAAATCTCCACATATCTCATAGCCCTGTCACTAGGATGAATCAGTCAGTAAATAATGATGGGCCTTCACCAAGAAACCTAGAACATAACTTGCCCTGGGCATCCACGGTTGGCCTTAGGAAGTTACCCTGTTGGCCGGTCTCTCCAGGTCTAGTCAATCATCAGTCAGACGATACAATTAGTCAGCTATTCTACACGTGTAGCCGGGCGCTTAGTTTAATTATAACCCAACGATTTCCCAAAAATTTACACGACCGCCATCACCAGCTGGACTTCCACAGAGAATTCTCTTAGGACACGGGTCACTCCCGCCCCATCTATACCTCCATGTTCATTGTAGGTTATGGTCATGGTAACCGGCAATGTAATTACTGAAGTAACGGGTGTCTCAATGCCAGGAGGTGTGTTGTAAAGCCGTCAATTTACGTAGTCATAAGCGTCAAACATAGAAAAAGCCCTCTCATGGTTAAGCTAACCTATTGGTTCATGAGGGCACTTTGAGGTCATAGAAATCAAGAGGGGTCTCAAGAAAAGGATATCACCCCCCCCCTCCCCGTAAAGTAGTGATAAATTTTAATGATTTACTGAAAAAACATTCCCAGTACTGAGAGAACTGAAACTCTATAATCAGCATAAAACAACAGCTCGTATTGTTGTCACCTCCTCCCCCAACTCTGAAGCTAACAAGCTCTAATTACTGTACAAAGGATAACCAGGGACTAACGACCGCCCGACCACATGGCCGATACCCCAGAGAGTCCGTCCAAATATTTACATCTCTCCTTACAAGAAGTGCATGTGCTAAAGTGTATCCCAGCGCCAACCCCAAGGCAGAGGGGAAATAGGAATGTTACCTATATACAGGGAGCCCCCGACTTACATCTGTCCCCTAGTTACAAACGGAGACTTATGGGACATGCTGGCACTTGTAGTTCCATGTTCCAAAGTGTATCCCAGCGCCAACCCCAAGGCAAAGGAAAAATAGGAATGTTACTTATATACAGGAAGCCCCCGATTTACATCCATCCCCTAGTTACAAATGGAGGCTTATGTGGCATGCTGACACTTGTAGTTCCAAGTTCCACAGCAGATAGTAGCTGTGGAACAACAAGTGCCAGCATGCCACAGCAGCACATGAGGTGAAAATGAGGTGAAATCTTCCTTACAGGGGAAATGATAGCAAAACAAATATAAAAACCCTTCCTTGCACTATCCAAAGCTAAAAAAAAAAAAAAAAACAACCTTTGTGCTGGAGTTACATTTAATAAATCTACCTGTTCCGGCTTACATACAAATTCAACTTAAGAACAAACCTACAGTCCCTATTCCCGTTGTATAACTCCGGGGACTGGCCTGTGGACTGATGTGTTCTACCAAGTCTAGTATCACACATGATAGGTTGAGATACACTGGCTCAGTGGACAATGTCATCTGTGATGGCCTTAGATACACAGCTCAGTAGACGGTATCACACAGGATAGGATTAGATTACACAGCTCCAGCAGAGAGTATCACACAGGATAGGATTAGATACAGCTCAGCAGACAGTATCACAGTGAGTACAAGGCTCAGAAGAGCTTCAGCACAGTATCACGGATAGGTCAGATACAGAGTCTACAACATCACAGGTATAGGATTAGATACACAGCTCAGCAGACGTTATCACACAGGATAGGATTAGATACACAGCTCAGCAGAGAGTATCACACAGTATAGGATTAGATACACAGCTCAGCAGACGGTATCACACAGGATAGGATTAGATACACTTCTCAGCAGGTGGTATCTCACAGGATAGGATTAGATACATAGCTCAGCAGACAGTATCACACAGGATAGGATTAGATACACAGCTCAGCGGAAAGTATCACACAGGATAGCATTAGATACACGGCTCAGCAGACAGTATCACACAGGATAGGATTAGATACACAGCTCAACAGGACAGTATCACACAGGATAGGATTAGATACACAGCTCAGCAGAACGAATCACACAGGAAAGGATTAGATACACAGCTCAGCAGACGGTATCACACAGGATAGGATTAGAAACACAGCTCAACAGGACAGTATCACACAGGATAGGATTAGATACACAGCTGAGCAGACGGTATCACACAGGATAGGATAAGATACACAGCTGAGCAGACGGTATCACACAGGATAAGATTAGATACACGGCTCAGCAGACGCTATCACACAGGATAGGATTAGATACACGGCTCAGCAGACAGTATCACACAGGATAGGATTAGATACACGGCTCAGCAGACAGTATCACAAGTGATTGGATTAGATCCATGGCTCAGCAGAGAGTATCACAGATGAGCTTAGACACATGGACCTTGCAGACAGTATCACACACCATTTTTCCTACTTCTCAGAAGTAAGGGCTAAAGGAAGACCGGCCATATGACATGAGGAGGAGCATATCTGGAGTAGATTTGCTGCCGCCCTAATGGGCACTTTGGGAAGCCATTTTTCGGCCCTCAAGATATTAGGGTATCAGTGATGCATGTACAGGGGCCTGGACCACCAGTGTGTCCCTTTAACATTTTTTGTCTTCCAAATGAAACTGTAGCAGAGCTGAATGAGTCATTTGGTTCCATGTGCTCTATGTGGTATAGCTACTATAGCGCACAAAGCTCTTCAGCTCTGCTACACCTGCACATGAGCAAAATGACAAACTGAAGGATGGAAAGTTTCAAGGTTATGGGTGGAAGATCTTCTTGCTCAATATAAACCGTCCCGACGGTCGCAGAACTCGGGCACGTTGTCCTTACACAGGGACGAGTGACCTATTGGAGAATTTCAGAACTGTCCCCCTATCCTCTCCCCCATGAGCCTCCCTGGCATACCACACACTTTCCCACACAAAACAAAGAGGTGGCATCATTACGAATGGGCAGAGACCATTTGGCTCGGCCCCAGCAGGTCCCTCCGTGACTATCTCACCAGCCCAGTCTGACCAACGTCATTACCCAAACACTCGCCTCCTAAAGGGGGTACATAATTGGGGAGGGAGCAGCATATGAAATAGTGAATATCTCTTCTGATATCATTTGTATTTCATTTCACTGAATGGGAACCCTCTTGTATCCGTGCAAAAGATGAAAACTCCACTTAAAGGACGGTTCCCACCATGGACTTTTATGACCTAATCGATAGGATAGGCCATCAATGGTTGTACCCGCACCTGTCTCAGGAACGAACTCCTGAAATGTTGGCTCAGAATGAAGACCCAGTTGTTCATATGAACAACTCTCCATTCTGTTCTATGGGAGTTCTGAGTATGGCCGAACACAGCGCTCCCCTGTACTGGGAACTCCCATAGAACAGAATGGAGAACACAGCGCTCCCCTGTACTGGGAACTCCTATAGAACAGAATGGAGAACACAGCGCTCCCCTGTACTGGGAACTCCCATAGAACAGAATAGAGAACACAGTGCTCCACTGCACTGGGAACTCCCATAGAACAGAATGGAGAAAACAGGGCTCCCCTGTACTGGGAACTCCCATAGTACAGAATGGAGAGAAAACATCACTCCCCTGTACTGGGAACCCCCATAGAACAGAATGGAGAACACAGCACTCCCCTGTACTGGGAACTGCCATAGAACAGAATGAAGAACACAGCGCTCCCTTGTACTGGGAACTGCCATAGAACAGAATGGAGAACACAGTGCC
Organism: Phyllomedusa bahiana; assembly: GCA_025379985.1. Classification (NCBI taxonomy): domain Eukaryota; kingdom Metazoa; phylum Chordata; class Amphibia; order Anura; family Hylidae; genus Phyllomedusa; species Phyllomedusa bahiana. The sequence goes on from JAODAL010000878.1 coordinate 262,314, forward strand.
CCCCTGTACTGGGAACTCCCATAGAACAGAATGGAGAACACAGTGCTCCCCTGTACTGGGAACTCACATAGAACAGAATGGAGAACACAGCGCTCCCCTGTACTGGGAACTCCCATAGAACAGAATGGAGAACACAGTGCTCCCCTGTACTGGGAACTCCCATAGAACAGAATGGAGAACACAGTGCTCCCCTGTACTGGGAACTCCCACAGAACAGAATGGATAACACAGCGCTCCCTGTACTGGGAACTCCCATAGAATAGAATAGAGAACACAGCGCTCCACTGTACTGGGAACTCCCATAGAATAGAATGGAAAGCACAGCGCTCCCCTGTACTGGGAACTCCCATAGAATAGAATGGAAAACACAGCGCTCTCCTGTACTGGGAACTCCCATAGAACAGAATGGAGAACACAGCGCTCCCCTGTACTGGGAACTCCCATAGAACAGAATGGATAACACAGCGCTCCCCTGTACTGGGAACTCCCATAGAACAGAATGGAGAACACAGCGCTCCCCTGTACTGGGAACACCCATAGAACAGAATGGAGAACACTGCGCACAGAGAACCCCTGTAAGGGAACTCGGAAAAGTTTCAAAGTTTAATCCGTCCTCTCCCTAAGATCAGAAAGTTTAATCTCCTGACTACAGAACGTTAATTAAAACTCCTGGAAGATTAAATTCTGGAAGATAAAAACCGTGACGCAGAACGGTGGGGAGAGGCGGGGGCGAAACAAACATGGCCGCTCGAGGGGGCCACAATCAGAGTTTATAGGGCCCCATAAAATAAGGTGGGCCCCTGGCACCTAAGGACAGGAAAACAGGAGTAGTAATAATTAAAGCTATAAATAATCTCTATTTTAATTATTACTACTCCTGTTTTCCTGTCCTTAGGTGCCAGGGGCCCATCTTATTTTACGGGGGCCCTATAAACTCTGATTGTGGCCCCTTCGAGCGGCCATGTTTGTTTCGCCTCCGCCTCTCCCCACCATTCTGCGTCCCGGTTTTTATCTTCCAGAATTTAATCTTCCAGGAGTTTTAATTAACATTCTGTAGTCAGGAGATTAAATTTTCTGATCCTAGGGAGAGGACGGATTAAACTTTGAAACTCCTCCGAGTTCCCTTAAAGGTGTTCTCTGGGAATGACGCAACGCAATCCTTTTTCCTATAGCTATAAGTCTGGTTATGCCCTTGTAGGGTGCAGGCTGACGCCTGTTGTGTGCTCATCGCTGGCATGTAGTTGGCACTGGGTAGCAGAAAGTCACCACCTAGTTATCCCCTACATAAAAATACAATATTCTTGCACCTCAGTGCGCCCTCTGACCCCCTAGGACACTACAGAGCGCATGGCCCCTTTAAGAAACGCACATGCCCAATATTTATACCGTTTTTCCATCACCCATTTCATCGTTAGTGCTTTTAAAAGAGTTGTCCTACTATTACTAATTATTCTTTCGGGAAAGCTGGGTGATAACTGACTGCAACCCTGCTTTCCCAGACTCCTGAAAGGAAAACCTTCCTTGTAATGCAGAAATATAAGGTGAGGGTGCGTCTCTTGATAGGGAACTGTATGGGTGCAGCACGGTCACTGTATTAGTCACCACCCAGCTTTCCCAGAATCAGATTTTTTAACAGAAGAGGAGAGCTCAGAGACTTTTTGGCCATGACAGGTGCAGGAATAATCCCCCGGGCGCTGAGCTTCCCTTCAGGTTGAAAAAAGGGTTTCAAAGTTTTTGTTTAAATCCATAAGCGAATGACAGTGGATGGAGACAGATGTAGCAGAGCTGGGTGGTATTGAGCTGTAGTTACCCCAGCCCCATTGAAAAAAGGTGAAAATACGGGTTGTTTAACTCCCCACGGTCCGGCGCAAGGACAAAAGCAGCTTGCTAATCTGCTGCTTTTTCCGGCCTTGAAGGGAAAAGGCTTAAGGCAGAGAGACAACAGCCCACGCTCTCCTGGCCCATACCTCTTCCCCGCCGGGGTTTCAGGGGGCATAAAAACACTCACCCTCCCATGGTCCCCCAAAGGGGTTGGGGGTGGACATAGCGGGTTTCGGGTCCGGGCCGTGGGGGATGGGCTCCTCCGCTGCTCACACTATCACAATGCACTGATTTTTGGTCCCAGGCAAACTCCCCCCCTGA